>BLKR01010244.1:0-63653 GCA_011170035.1 Teleogryllus occipitalis
TTGGCACAGCCCTGCACATCATCCGGCAATATTCGGGCCAGATAGTTTGGAGTGAATTTAATAGATAGATAGATTTATTAAAGTTCGCTTTGAGCTAATGCTCGGTGGCAAACATTATTACAACTAGATATACGACAATTACAAAACTATTACAAATATTTACATATATAATTACAATTAAAATTAGAGATTGATATCCTAGTTATAATTAATTTTGAGTTATCTATATGTTGACTTATAGCTTTTCTAACACTTCACTTCACTCCACTTCACTTCATTTCACTGCGCTGCACTACACTACACTCCCCACCCCTTCCATGCCCCCACCACACTTCACTTCACTTCACTGTATAAGAGACATGTCCATATTATTAATAATACTAACGATTATAATAATGAAACTAATAATAATAATAATAATAATAGTAATAATAATAATAATAATAATAATAATGATAAAAGTCCCAGTATTATTAATGATGACCTACATAGAATTAAGTATATTTTTAAATTTCACTACATTAGAAGGAAGAGTCTCTAGTGCTTTTGCAGGTAGTTTGTTCCAATCTACTATAGTACGATTCACAAAGGAGAACTTGCCTACATCAGTTCTTTGCTTTCTACATCGTATTTTCCAGGGATGGTCTCCTCTACTTTTATAATCAGGTTTCTGTAATCTTTTACTGAGGTCTGCCCATGCTGAGTCCCCTTTGTATGTCTTGTACATTACGCATAAACGCGCCCGTTCCCGTCTCTTAGATAAGGGTTCCCATTCGTCTCGTCCATCAACGCGTCCATGACTTACAAACTTCCCGGCCCGTTTTTGAATTTTATCTAACGCCTCGATTTGCCCTTTTCTGTACGGGTCCCAGCAGGCCGCTCCGTACTCTAAAATAGGACGAACAAGTGAAGTATATGCCAAGGATCGGGCATTCAAACTACTGTTTTTCAGAATGCGCATTACAAAGTGCAGCGCCCTCCATGATTTCTTGACCGTGTTGTTAATATGATCCGACCAGCCCAAGTCGCTACGCAGGACCAAACCCAAGTACTTACAGTTTTTTACACGCGGTATATCGTTAGTTCCTAACTTGTAATTCGAGTGTACATTCGAACGAGATTTGGTAAAACAAATGAATTTACTTTTTTCCGGATTTAATTCCATCTTATTTCTGCACGCCCAGTTCCATAAACAGTTAAGATCGTTCTGTAAAACATTTTCATCCGAAGACGCGCCAATACTCCTATATATTATGCAATCATCGGCGAAAAGTCTAACTTTCGATTTTATTCCTGTTGCAATATCATTAATAAACGCTAAGAATAGCAATGGCCCTAACACACTCCCCTGGGGGACCCCAGAGGTTACATCGGCTTTCGATGAGTGTTTGTCACCTATTCTGACTGCTTGAGTTCGGCCCGTAAGAAATTCTTTTATCCACAAGATTATTCGATGATCTAATCCAGTTTTTGACAGCTTTTCAATTAAAAGGCCATGTGGAACCAGATCAAATGCTTTAGAAAAGTCTAATATTACTGCATCGACCCTACTCCCTTCGTCTAATGAATCTGCTATGTCCTGACATAAAGAAATAGTCTGGCTGTCGCACGAATAGCTAGGACGAAAACCGTGTTGATTTTGAAAAAGCCAGTCGGTTTTATTCCAGACTCGTCTAATATATTCCGCAATCATGTGTTCCATCTGCTTGCATACAACTGATGTCAAACTTATAGGCCTGTAATTATTAACAATCCTTTTGTCTCCTCCCTTGTGAATCGGCACTACAATTGCCTCTTTCCAATTTTGAGGAATCGTATTATTATTTACAGTGACGTCCATTAACCGAGCAAGGTAAGGAATCATGGCTTCCCCTCCCAATTTCAATATTTCTCCTGGTATTCCGTCAGGACCTACAGATTTATTTCTCCTAATTTTTGCAATCCTTTTTCTAATAATTCCTGCATCGACTCTAAAGGTTTCTATAACGGGTGTTGATTTATTTACTGAAATCTGATCCTTCGGCTTGAAAACCGACGCGTAATGCCTATTTAAACAAGCCGCCTTTTCACTGTCATTTGTAATTAACGAACCGTCAGCTCCACAGATCGCTGGAATATTTTCTTTGTTCCCTTTCTTATGTCTCACATACTTGAAGAAATTTTGCCAACAGTTCAATCGATCGTTTAGAATTGATTTTAGGTAATTTTCTTGGGTATGTAACTTTAATTCTAGTAAGTCTTTAGATAATTGTAGAAAATTATTTTTCTGTTCCTTGTTTACATTACGTTTACTATACGCTTTCCTAACCTTCCTTTTCAGTCGCCTCACTTCTTTGTTGAAATAGACCGGATCCGAATTACACCGTAGTTTCTTGGTAGGCACGAATTTTTCTAAGCATTCTAAAATTATGTTCCTAAAGTTTGTCCATATCTGTTCTACTGTACATCCGCTAGAAGCCCAAGTTGAAAATTTGCTTTTCAAATATAATTGCATGTTTGTAACATCTGTTCTATAAAACTGAAAAATTTTTCTTTCTTTAATGGGATTGTTTCGCTTACCCTCTCTGCACATTTTTAAAAGGACTCCTTTGTGGTCGCTAATTCCGGGAATTATTTCGCAGGAAAGAAGTTTGTCCACCGGTCGAATAAGGAAAACGTCCAGTAAAGCATTATCGCGTGTCGGTTTAGTCACTACCTGCGTTAAGCCGTTGTCCCAAACCAACTCGTTAACGAGGCGTTGGGCGGCGCCTTCAGCCCCCACATCCCCCTCCCAGGTAGCGTGCGGTAAATTTAAGTCTCCTCCGATAATGACGTTTTTCCCACTTTTCCTGATTGCGCGGGTTCGCTCTACAAGTCTTTGCAACGGTTCGTGCCCATCTTTCTGTGACCTATACGCACCTATAATTTCCCATTGGTTTTTTGAATATCTATCTCGAATGTGTACACCTATTATTTCAAATTTGTCATCCATCCATGCCTCTACTGCTTCAAAGTTGTCTTTTACGCATATAAAAACACCCCCGCCAATGCGATCCATTCTATCA
Organism: Teleogryllus occipitalis; assembly: GCA_011170035.1. Classification (NCBI taxonomy): domain Eukaryota; kingdom Metazoa; phylum Arthropoda; class Insecta; order Orthoptera; family Gryllidae; genus Teleogryllus; species Teleogryllus occipitalis. The sequence goes on from BLKR01010244.1 coordinate 3,045, forward strand.
CGTCTGAATGTTGAGAAATTTTGTCTGAAGATTTCAGCGTTTAATATTTCCGAATTGAGCCATGATTCCGTACCTATCACGACATCTACATTATAAGATTCTACAGTGTTCCAGAAATGAACAGTTTTATTATAAATACTCCTACAATTAACCTGCAGAAAGACCAGAGACTCACCTTCTGCGCGATTACATAGCGAAAGTCCGTCTCTCGCCACCGTTCTCGCGTCGTTGTCCGCCGTTATGTCGCCGTTCGTCGTCGCTGCCCCCGCGCCGCCGTCCCTCGCCGCCGTCACCGCGACACTGTCCGTCGCCGCTGCGTCGCCGTCCCACGCCGCCGTCGCCGCGACGCCGTTCGTCGCCGCTGCGTCGCCGTGCCTCGCCGCCGCCACCGCGTTGCCGTCCGTCGCCGCTGCGTCGCCGTCCCTCGCCGCCGTCACCGCGTCGCCGTCCGTCGCTGCTGCGTCGCCGTCCCACGCCGCCGTCACCGCGTCGCCGTCCCTCGCCGCCGTCACCCCGTCACTGCAGGCCGCAGCTACGCCGTCGTCACTCGCCGCACTGCAGTTCGCCGCCGACATTCCCACACAAGCAATTTCATGGGATTCGATATCCCTTGCCGCCACCGCCATGCGGTCTCACGAGCTTGTCGCGGAAAGTTTCGGGCCTCCTACGCGCGAGAAGAGTCCACCCAGCTTTTTGGATCCCGAGCGATTAAGATGCAAGCCGTCACGACCGAAATCGCCGTCCTGCAACCAAGAATTTGGGTCCACAAAAAACACCTTTCTAGTTTGTGCCACCCATTCGTACATGCGGTTGACTACATCAACCCGTCTCCACGGAATGCCGCGACGCCTGAGAATCCCACTAATATATATTTTAGCACTTGGGAACTTCTCTTGCACTTTCATCACGAGGTCACCCATATCCCCCATGACGAAGTCCAGATTTCTTCTCTTAAGGTCGTTAGTACCGACATGTAATATGACGGTATCTGGCGTTCCGAGGTCCCTGTTCTCCACATACCTTCGTAGCTGCTCAGTTCGAATTCCCGGGAGGCACACAACATCCATATGTTTGTTGTGATTACCTACGTGCCTGACTATCGAGTCTCCAATTACGAGAATGGGTTTTCTCGAAGTTGGAGCCTCTACGACTGGCTGCGCGGCGTCTCCTACTGGAACAGCTCGGAGTTTCGCCTCCAGAGCTGCGTTTAGCTCCTGCAACTCTCGGATTTGAAGAAGAGCAGCATCCAGTTTCTCTTCCAGTAGTCTGACTCGATTTTCTTTGCACTTGTTGCAAAACCATTTTCCGTTATCCATGTCTCCGTTCTTACCACAACTCGCATGGTACCACAGTCCACACAACTCGCACTGTTTCCCCGATTTCAAGTTGCTGTTGCACCCACTGCACAAGATGCGGATTGCATTTGCTTCAACTGCAGGTCCCGGATTAGGTTCGACACCTCCAATTAATAATAGCACCGCTATCGTGGTCGCACACAACGATGCTGCTCCAGCAGCTGCACCGTCCCCGCGAAACGATGCAGAGGGTGCCAGCGCTGCGCACGAGGAAAAGCGCGCGGCCCACGCCCCGATGCGCGCCCGATACTCCTGCAGGTAGCAACCCATTGTCTCACACGGAGCTCCGCTAAAACACGTCCAACCGCTACGACGACCAACAACAGAATGTGACAATACTGAATATTGTAAAACATTTTGAATAGTAATTTGCTATTTTTGAATCTTTGTCACTCAAAACTAAAGTAAAGGTTGCAATCAAGCTGATGTGGCCCAAGGCGGAGGTGATGGTGGGCTCCGGAATCGGTGTAATCACTTGCGTAGTTCAGAGACGGAGAGAGAGGTGTTTCGGCGTAAACCAATTTTTGGTGCCCACAAAAGTGCAGTCGGAGCACACGAAACATGGATACAAAGAGTGCTGAAGGAGAACTTTCTACATGTAGAAAAAAGAATTATTCGCATTTTCGTCATCACAGACCCTTAATATGAATTTTCTGCCAAAAAAACCCTTTGTGCTGGAGAAATACGATACCTTTTTTCTATACAAAATGAGTAGAATGTGAGAACATAAAAAATGTTATGGAGACACAAGTCTGCTACTAAATATCTTGTATTAGCATAATAAATATGGATTGAATTTCTGTCATTTTGCATATTTTTCTCCGTACTTCATGGCATTGCTAAGTGGAATCTCTTGAGATTTGCTTAGAATTCTATGCAATGATCTTGTCGCAGAATGCCTTTTTTTTACTAAAGGTGATAAAATATATGTGCAAATGAAGGATAAATCTTGACATCTTATTTTTTCAATCGCGCAGAAAATATGAATTTAGATCTACAATGCACTTCACTAAGTTTCATATATACTTCAGTTATTTCTCTACCAAAATAAGATAGGTTATGCTACGTTTGCACAAAAATAGATATATTTTTTCCGTATGCTTCTTCTAAATTTTATCAAGACGGGTTTTTACGGAAAATGATATAATGTTCATTTTAATTTTGCGTATAACTGGTCATATTTCAGGAAGTTAGGTCATGAATGGATATTGTTAAAAGCGTGTATCAAGATTGTTTAAGGGCTCAAAATTCTCTCCCTAATAATACATCTTAAACAACTGTATACTTTGAAATTCTATATATTTAATTACTTGTTAAAAAACAAATGCACATTGTTAAATACAATAGAGTACAAAATATCATTATTTACAATAAATACATTGCGAGATTCAAAACAAATATGTAATTGGAACAATAAATAATAATGCAATAATAAATTAACATTGTGATGCGATGTGAAGTTCAGAAGAAAATAAATAATAAATGAAAAGTGGTGAGTGATGGTATTAAATAAAGGTGAGAATAGAGAAGGCGTTGTCCTCCCTAGGGCGCGGGCAGCGCCTCGTCGAAGAGGCAGGCGGAGGCGCCGTGGCAGGCGGCCGACAGTCGCACGCGGTGCTCCGCCGCCCAGCGCGACACCTCCGCGTGCGCGCACGCACACGACAGCGGCGTGTCGTCGATGGCCAGCTCGCCGCGGTCCTGCACCGGCAGCGCCTCCGGGGCCACGCGCACCAGCGGGTTGCGCTCCAGAGACAGCTCCCACAGCGTCCGCGCCGACTGCAGCGCCACCACCTCGCTGATCTCGTTGGCCTGCAGATGCAGGATCTGCAGAGAGCCAAGCTTCTCGAACACTCCCTTCACGTCGCGTACGCCGCAGCGCTCCATCTTGAGCGCCACCAGCGAAGGCAGCTCCGCGAACGTGTGCTCGGACAAGGCGCTGCCATCCACGTCGCTCAGGTCCAGTTCCCTCAGCAGAGGGTGCGAGAGGAGAGGTTGCGCCGGAGGGATGGCCAGCGGGTTGTCGTTGAGCAGCAGTTGCTTGAAGTTGGGCAGGGCCTTGAAAGTGTCGGGGTGCAAGGAGGCGATGCGGTTGGAGGAGAGGAGGAGCGTGGAGAACTGGTTGAGGCGCGCGCCCGGCAGCGGGGGCAGCACGTGCGAGATGCGGTTGCCGCTGAGGTCGGCCACCATGAGGCGGTTGGGCGCGCTGGGCCCCGCGACGGCGTCGAGGTGGAGCGCGGTGAGCGCGTTGTGGCGCATGCGCAGCACGTTGAGCGACGGGAAGCGCCGGCCCAGGTCGTCGATGTTGGCGATGGCGTTGGAGGAGACGTCGAGGAACATGACGGAGGGCCAGTGGCCGCTGGGGAGGTCGGTGAGCCCCTTCCCGGCGCAGCTCATAATGTTCTGCACGCAGCTGCACTGGGGCGCGCACACGGAGGCTGCCGACGCAGAGATCGTCGCTGCAGCCACAGCTGCTACCAACGCGAAGGACATCTGAAATTTTTTTAATAATTATAAATATTGATTGAACATTTAATTTAATACTCTTAGTAATCATCTAATATATATTAATGCAAATTACATTTGAATCCAGTAGATAATGAGCAAAAGTAAATTACTGTTTCTTAACACAGTTTCTTTTTCTGACAAGTGTGAATTGACAGATTCTTATTGCAATAGAAGCGTGGGTTATTATTAGACTGATGACATTTTACAATAATATTTTTACTAAATATTTTGTCATAACCTTAAAATAGTTTCTTTCAGAGAGTATTTTATTTGAAATATTCAATGCATTTTATAGTTTTACGTGTTGCTTTACTTACCATTGCCATAGGCATTTTCTCAGGTCAAGACTGGGACTGGTAGACTGAACGTCAGTTTCGTATTGAGACTGCAAGCTCGACTGACAATCGTGTGTCTACCAGCATCTTATATATCGTGAAGAGTCACCGGAAATGAGTTATCAGATTTCGAACACTTGACGATAAAGAGTGCCACCGTACAATTTGAAATGAACTTTGTTCTGAATGATGTAACGGTAGTCTCGATGGGCACACGATCTCTTTCTTGGATTTTATCTTAGAGGTGAAAGGAATGTACTAGTCTCCTCTATCAGTTTATCCAGATTTCGCAGAAGGACGAACTGAATATTATTTATCCAGATATCCTGTGTTAGTGATCTTTGAACCTACAGTCATGTACTAAGGCATAAAATATTACTTACGTCTGTTTCGTTGTTGTACTTCAGAAACTTTGATTTCTTTTATTGTAAGCATGAACAAGGTTTTTGAAGGATATAATACTCTCTTCAAAATCATGATGTTACTCTCATATATATATATATATATATATATATATATATATATATATATATATATATATATATATATTCAATAAGTCATTTACAGAATCAACATCATGTTCACACGACATTGATTTTTACAGGCATCTCGTTTTGTATGTGGTTAACTTTACGGATTACTTTCCAGATTAAAAAGTTTTAATGGCACTTTCTGGGAGAACTTTAATGGTAAAACATTTAGTATAAAGAAATTCATAAAATGAAAGGAAGTAGCACCGAGTTTTGTAGTTAAGAAAAAATAGTGTGTTTTTTATTCATTATTAACGAGAGAGTACCATTTCGTCTCGTGATTTTCCCCTTGGTTTCTTTAATAATTACAAAAACGACTAGCATTTTCACATATATTTTTCCCGACATGACGTTACCATAAAACAGAAGCTCCACCCTGCGGTCCGAAAGAAAATTTGAATCGCTCTATTTTACACAGTCTAATTTCATTAATTTTACCACCTGTCAAAATCCTTCGTGCAGCGCTGACTGTTGCCGGACCTGCAGGATGAGAGTCACTTCGGTTCTGGATGCTACCGACAGGGATGTGGAGCCATGGCGACTCCAGTGCGTGGTCAGCTGCGCTAGGCGCTAGGTTCCTCAGTTGCGGATCCAAGACCGGTCCCACAGATTCTCGATTGGGTTTGAAATGGGGGGAATTTGAAGACCAGGGAAGTAGTGTAAACTCATCCTCGCGCCCTTCGAACCACGCACGTACACTGCGAGCAGTATGACACGTTGCTTTGCCCTGCTCGTAAATGCCGTCTTGCTGAGGAAAAACGATATTCATATAAAGGTGGACATGGTCCCAAGGACGAATGCCTACATCTGTTGATCCATGGTGCCCTCCAAAATGACAAGATCATCCAGGGGATGCCACGATCATGCCCCACACCATCACTTCCTCCGGTCTGTACCCGTCCGGCGCTTGTTGCATGGAGTCGGCATTCAAATGATTCATGCCGTATACGCGTCTATCTGATGGTCCAGAAAATATAATTCATGTGAAAAGGCCATCTGTCGCCACCAATGGAGATTCAGTTGCGGCATTGGCCTACAAATTCCAGCCCTCGTTGCAGATGAAGAGCAGTCAGCATGGGTCCATGAACCAGCCTCCTACTTAGTCAGCCATACACAGCAACGTCTGCAGAACGGTTGCTGAGGAGACCCTATTGGTCAGTTGCTCTACAGTCGCATATCTATTCGCACGTACACATCTCCGCAGCCGTCGTTTTCCCCGTTATTTATGGTCCGTAGCGCGCCACAGTTGCGTCGGTGCCGGTTTTGGATATCGTCATTTTGCCATGCACTATATACTTTAACCACAGCGGCACGCGAACACCTTACAAGCGTAGCCGTTTTGGAAATGTTTCCGTTCTTGGCTCGAAATCCAATGACCATGCCCTTTTGGAAGACCGATAAATTGATCGGTTTTTGCATTGCGTCAACCACTGCACTGTTTTGTGCTTCCACCGGTCACCTTTCCCTCCACTGTTAGTGCTGCCAACTGCCGTTGGTGAGAGGTTGTTGCACCTTTACGTGGAACATAGGTGGTGGTCATATTAATGTGGCTGGATGAGGTACATGACATCTTAAGTAATGATTGACATATGATTCATAAAAATACTTATACATTGTATGTATTCGTACAATTTATACGTTACGTAGATAAGGCGAAGAAGTCTTATAAAAAATAAATTAATGCTTTGGACAAATGAAAACAAGTAGACTCGGTTTTTAATTAGTGAGTGACTCTTTAAGTTCCTACATTAAATTTATCTCCAGATTAAATTACAACATTAAGTAATCTATTACATTAAAGTGAATGTAGATGCACGTGTTTATGTTGAACATGTTCGTATTCCTTAAAATATTCACTGAACTGCACCGCAATTGCTTACAATTTATGAGTACTTTTGTGTCTTTAAAAAATAATATCATTTGCATTTATCTTAAAAACATGTTCTTTTTAAAATAAAGTTTAAAGTTCTTTAAACTGTTAGTATAGAGTCAATATTCGTGTTATTTAATAGCCTTTAAAACTTCCGAAAATTTAACATACAGTGAAATCTCTATGAAAGTCCACACCTATTAAACGAGAATCCTCTCAATAAAATTTTTTTCTTGGAATGGATTCTGTAACCAAATATTATTTGCAAATTATACATCTGTTAACAATCTTCCACTCTCCGACCAATCCCTTAATAGCCGGGCCGTTGTAAGAGATCTTTCTAGGGGAATTTTAAGTAAAAGTAAATCTATTTTTCAGTCGTTCAAGCGAAATTTGGCGACGTAAAAAGCATTCGCGCGATTTGTATCAGCTTCATTCTTGAGGAAATGGAAGGGCAGAAATCAAGTAACAAGAAATTCCGAGATATAAGTAACAATAAATCGTGGGGACATGATATCACGGCTGCTCTGTTAAGTTCAGTTTCATTTCTTCTAAAGAGGCAGCATTTATGAAAGTGACCTAACGTTTAATTCTTTGAATTAACAGACCCTTCACTGCCTTACCTACATGGAAGAACATTTAGAGTGATAGAATATCAAAGTCGGAAGTCAGGTATCGACTTGCTCTGTATGCCAGTGCTTGGGTTGTATCCGGAATCTGAGCCTCGCGCTCACCTATGACCCATGGCTATAACGTATTTAAATTTCGCGAAGATTTTCAAGAGAAGAATGAGGTTTGGAGAGCTAAGACAGTATGTGACATAAACCTCGTGTCAACTCAAATAACGTATTGCGTTGACACAAGGGAATGCAGGATAGACAACTATTGGGAGTACTAATACTGAAAATTATTTATTTTTACCGAAGATAAGATGGAAACATTTTTAAATGCTTTAAAAATAGTAAATAATTCTAAATAGGCATTTACGTTAAAAACGCAAAAAACCTTGTCAAAATGTGTCTTTTTTCATAATTCTTGCTCATATTCTAAAAACCTTTCATAAACTCCGATACAGGGATTTTCCTCGTACTACTCGGCAATTATTTTAATCATCAATTTACTAACTTTATTCTTGGATACTATAACTAATTATTTACCTTATTTATATACCAAGGTCGATCCGTCCTGATAAAATTTGTTTGTGGGTTTGACAAGATCATCTATACAGATTTTCGGATACGAACATTTACGTAAGAAAAATTTACTTCTTAATTTGGGATTCGGGAATTTTCCATATCATGACCAATAAGAATAAGAATATCTGCTCAAAAGTCAAGTAACATTGCAATTTCTGGTTCTCTGCTTCATACAAACAAAAGCACATACACGGCATTTTATACAATTTCCAAGAACAATAACAATAATAATAACCCTGTGGTTGTTTAATATTTCCCGTTACTCTTCCCTTGCATACATGGCCACTACCTATTATTATTTTATTTGAAAATTTATTTAAATCTATTCCAAACCTTTGTATTCTTACAATACTCTGATTTCCATGTCCCATTTATAACATTTCTCTCCGGATCCCCAGCATACTTGGTCGTCGCTCTCACGTTTATTATAAATTTCTATTTCCAGCTTAGTCTAATCCTATCGTGGCATCTTCTTTTTCACACTTGGTTTACCCGTTGCTACACCAACAATCGTCACGGGGACGGAATCTATTCTGGACGTCCGTTTATAACACGCGTTATTCTTCTGTCACACACGATGCTCACTACCGTACCTAATTCCGTTTCTCTTTAGTTCTATTACGGAAGATCACCCCTTACTCGCACGCATTCTCATTTATAATTGGCATTTTATTGAGTAATTCTTTGACTATTTATTCTTGGATTCTTTTCGTAATTTAACTAAATACCCACGGAAATTACTCACATGTCCATATGATATTCTATTCGCCACTAATTACACAATTATTAAGTAATATGCACTGTTCTAAATATGGCTGACTAGTAATAATACAAAAGTTTTGTAAAATTAAAAGACTCCTTATTAAGCAACCACCACTATAAAAAACCACTTTACTCACTCACCACTCACAGAACCAAGAATGGACACTGTATGTTTTGCTGTATTACTGTACTTGTATGCATTTATAAGGCACTTTCTTTACAAAATGGCAGTTTGGACCATTGTTTTTTGTTTTACCTTTTTACCTTATTAATTAATTAATTACCTTTTATCACCGCAGACACAAAGACGAGCATTGCACCGCTGACGTTAAGATCGATGTTGCAATGTTATGAGAGTATTGATTTTAATACGGTTGATTTTCATTTCTGGAATATAACTTTGTTAAATTGCATGACAGAATTATAATCCTATTAGAGGGTATTATTCCATTTATTACAGGTGTTATAGTGAATCATCGATAAAAAGTTATATCTGGGTGACTTTCACCAACTTTAACAGATAAATGGAGCCTGACTCAGATGTAATGTTGCAGTGAACCATTGGGATTAAACACGTATCTAAAGCCTCATTTATTGATACATTGTTCTCGCAAATCGTTTCCTGGCTGATGGCATTAAGAATTGAAATGAAACAACCAGACAGGATATAACTTTTTGGGATGTAAAAGAACATTTCGTAACCTTAAAATGTGCTTCGTTCGTTCTTGAATTCTGAATTTCTGCGATTAATGAGTTGTTTTAGGTATTTGTAGTCTAATTTACAGACTATTGTTACCCTTCAGTATTGATTGATTGATTGATTTTTTCGTGTTTCCGGGCGCGTCAACTGCTTCGGTCATTAGTCCCGTTAGTGTAGTGCATATTTTTTTTCGGAGCTGGTGGTGACCTTCCCCCACGGGATGGCGAGATCCGGCACCGACGTACCGTCGGCTAGTGGGGTTTCCCCCTAACCAGGACTCTCCCACCAGCGGGGCACCGCACCAGCCGGGACGAGCTCTAAGCTCCCGACCGGTCTCCCGGAATATGTGGTAGTGTAGTGCATGTTAGTGTAAGTGTGTGTGTAAGGGGAGAGAATACGACAAGGAAGAGGAAAGACTGATCGCGCGCGGTCCGTGGCCTGTTTGGTAGGGCACTGCTCTTGCATTCGCCTGGTGTTGATCGGAGAAACCGCGGAAAACTACCGATCAGAGCAGCCGGCCGCTAGAATTCTCCTCCAGACAGCGAATGAATTCGACCTAGCTGAAGAGCTAGTGTCGAAAAATCCTGCCGCCGTGGGGAGTGGGAACCTAGGACCTCCCGGTCAGAGGCGCTGCAGTAACATCAGTTGATGCACTGAGCTACCGCTCCCGGTCGTCAGGTCGAGATACCGCGCCCGCTCGTAGCAGAAGCGTTCGTCGGCCGAGCTATGGATGCTCCTCTTGTAGGCTCCTCTCCTTGGAGCTACCATTCCTTCTTTCCGAGACTTCCAGGTCATAGCACGTTGCCATCGTGAACGAGCCCTTCTTTATCTTGGAAATGTTTATTTTCATGTATGACCAATCACATCTACCAGACGTCTCAATAAAATATTCGCGTCGAATGTCTCAATAAACATTACAAACGTCTAGGGTAAAAAGAGGGGTCTCCTCCAGACAGCGACTGAATTCGACCTATCTGAAAAGCTAGTGTCGAAAATCCTGCCGCCGTGAGGACTCGAACCTAGGACCTCCCGGTCAGAGGCGCTGCAGTGACATCAGTTGATGCACTGAGCTACCACTACCGGTCTCCTTCAGTATTCCCAATCCTAGACAAAGTAGTAGAAAAATTTTATTAAAGGCAGATCCTTTCTCGACCCTAATATTCCTACAAGTACTATTTGTATCGACAGCTCTTTGCAGTTGTTGGCACTTAGGTGGCCAAAGTTAATTCAAATCCGGCGCCGTACTTGGAATTCAATCATTTATAACAATTCCTTGGCGCTAAATTATAGTAAAGGGTATGCATTTTAAACGTCTCGCGTTGGACGTATATTTTTTTCTGTAAAAACCGCGGGCGGTCTTCCAGAAAGAAAAGCAACACGTCTTTCGTATGAAACTCTTTGGAAGGACAAACTGCGTTAAAAGTTTGAAATGCTTTCAAAGACGCTGGCGAGATTTTGCCAGCTACTGGGAACCAACGAGAGGAGACAGCATTTCGTATTGTTAAAAATTTCTAAAAATCAGATGCATTTCCAAATAAGACGCCACGAAAGTCAATTTGAGAATCTTCAGTTGAGCGGTTTCACAAAGGATCGCCTCGTCAGTAAGAAGGCTAAGTAATTCACATCTTGGCTGCATTGAGAAATTATATTTCTGAAGGTTGGTAGCAGGCTACCTTACAGCCGTGCAGACTCCGTGACAGCTGTGCAGAGTTTTTTTTTTTTTTTTGGCACGGACCCTTCCTTACCTGTCATTGTAATACACGCGAATTACGACAGAAAACAATCTTCCTTTCACCTAGACGAGGTAACACTGACTTCAATACTCAATAATTCTTACGCTGAGGTAAACTAATAGTTCTTAAATAATTGTCTTTCAGAATTTTCACTTTTGGCAAGGGAGGAAAGGCGGCATGAGTCTTGTTGTCAGCCCGAGTCATCGTCTGCTGCTCTCTCAAAAACAAGCTATTTTGCAGCTTCAATAGCAGTTCCAATCCTCAGTCGCGGAAAATGGGTAATAATACTATGTGCACTGAGTAGTAGTATTCTATGTGCACTATGAGTAGACCGATCCGACAGTGCGTAGTAAGTCAACGAAAATTATTTCTGCCGCAAAAATGTAGTGTGTTTGGTAATATATAAGCAAGAAGTTTGCTATCGGTAGGCGGCGGTGTCTTTATAAATATGCAATTTGTCCTCCTATTTCTTGTATTCCCAGGATAATAAAAATGTAATATCGAACACGTTAATTCTAAAATGTGTTAAATAAACAGCCCTTTTGCTGGAGAACGGTTCAAGTCAAGAAAATAAGGTATTGGTTGGGAGCTGAATGTCCCCGATGGCTGCCTAAGTATCTTACTTTTTTTTATAAGCTATGTAAACAAGTTAATTATGAGGTAACAAAACTCATGAGATACTTTATAATATCGTGTCGGTTCTCCTTTTGCCCGGCAAAGTGCAGCAACTTGACGTGACATGAACTCAAATCGTTGGGAATATTGAGTCTTCCTTGTTGAACACCAGCTTTCACGGTCCCACAATTGTAGCCGAAAAATTTTAATTTTTTGAAATTTTTGAAAAATTAGGCATTTCAACGAGCATGAGACCTGCACAATTCTTTTAAGTATCCTTTACGTTATGTAAGGTCCAAATTTAATCAAAAAAATTTCCGCCGTTTTTAAGAAAATATGGTTTAAAGAAAAGAAAATATGCCTACATTTAACAAACTTATTCAAAAAAAATTCATGTTTTTGAAAAATTGATAGTCATATTTTTAAATCTGTTTTTCAAGAACACATTTCATTAAGAAAAATATTTATTTTCATAATTTTAGTTGTAGGAAGACTGCTGAATAAGGAAGAGATTTCGAATAATCGATGAGAAACTATTTATTTAGTGGCAACAGCTTTAGTCTGGTTGCGCAAATGAGAACGCCGAGATTGATTGTCGAAAGATATTATTTTGTTGCAAGACAACGCGCATACTACCGCCTAAACTCTTCTAAATCGTCATTTCGAGTTGTCAGAGCACCCCACATAGAGTTTCAACCTTGTCACGTCTCATTACTATCTGTATGGCCCATTTAAAGATGATATAAGATCGCAACTTTGCGTAAGACCTAAAGGTGAACTAGTGGTGCCGCAGAATGGCACAGACTTTCTCGTAGCAATGTTTTCTAAATTCCTTGGTGTGGACTGGCTTTACTCTCTTGCCCCCATTCTCTTGCCAGCAGCCGTCCAAAGTACTTTTTTTGTTGATTTTTTAACTTTTCGGTTTCTAATAGTAGAATTGAAATATTACTTTGACATTATTAAAGAAGAGTAAAACCTCGTCCTAAATGACAATTTTCAGTGAAAAATTTTGAAGTCGTTTTTAAGAAAATGGCGTTTAAGTGTTACTCTAAATGCGAAATTTGAAGCTCTTTTTCATAGGAATCTATTGAGTTTTCGAAAAACTTCATTTGAAGTTATTTAAATCACCTTCCCTTACAAATGCAAAAATGTTTACAAATCGATGGAAATGTGTATATTAACGGCGTGAGAGATATTTAAAAAAAAAGATTTTTGTAATTTTTGAAAAAAAATAAAAGAATACACTAAAATTAATTTATTAAATATATTAAAAGTCATATTAAACAATGCAATTAGTACTATCTACTTGAAAATTTTGGAGCCATTTTTGAAAAAAAGTATTCGAACGTTTCTCAAAATACGGAAATTTGAGTTCATTTTCACAGAAAACTGTTCAGTTTTCCAAAACTTTTATATGACGTTATTTAAAATACATGCCCTCATAAATACCATAACGTGAACACATTTTCTTAATTTTTTAATTTTTGAAAAACAAAAGAAAGGAGCAATATGGGGTTAATGTCACCTGTAGAGTCCATTTAGCACTATCCGTATCAAAAAGTGAAAGAAAAATTTGGAGTCTTTTTGAGAAAATCTTGTTTCTGTTATTTTTTGAGATTGCACACGTTGCACGCACTATTGAACGAAAACTACAAAAATTTTCAAAAAAATCTACAAGACCTTATTAAAAGAACTGATTATGGGCAACAAATTTTATTTGAAGGAAAAATCTCTATCTTTATTGTTGTAGTTGCAGGAAGACACCGGAAATAATTCAAACTTTTGCAATTTTCAAAAATTCAGTTAAACGTGAAAATTGGGCCTATGACATCTTTATAAGCTTATTTTACTCTATTCTTACAAACAATTTCAAGAACAAATTTCGAGCCGTTTTAGAGAAAAGTTTGAAAATGTCCGAGAGTCTTCATGCAAAATACCGGACGGACGTTTTGCTTTTAATTGTTTTTTCGGCATCAAGGACCCACAGAACAGGAATTCTGGCTACACCACGTATTAGAGGATTTTTTTCTTAATTTAGCAACTGAATTTATCCACTTTTTCGTTGTCAGGGGACCGGAAATGATTTGTTTTTGTGCCACAAATCCACCTTTTTTCGCTCAGCATTACATAACTTTCTCTATACTACGTATATTATTTCGTATATGCGTACGTATACGAGAAAGTAAAAAGCTGTTCATTAATAATAATAACAACCAGAAAACTGCTTACAATGCATCGAGTCGCCCACCCACCAGCTGACTATGTACATAGATGTGTGTCACGTAAGGAAGCAGGAAGAGGCCTCAGACAAATTGAAGCCTCCTAAAACAATGCAATAGTCAGAATGGGAAAATATGTTGTCAGTCATCAAGACGACCGACTAATGAATGAGGCAGGTCATGAAATCTGACCAAAGAATGAGAAAAAGAGGCATTGTTAAAGTAGCAAGAAGCATTGCGAAGAAAAACTATGCAAGGATCGCAAAATAACACAGACATTGAACTTATGCTACTAAACATGAAATGGGAGACAAACAACGTTAAAGAAATCGTGGAGAGACAAACCACTCCATGGAATTATCTGAAAAGAATGGATAAGGTGCAGATCAATAAAAATAAATCATTCATGAGGCTTCAAAAGAGAAGAATGAAGGGAGAATCGGAAGTAGTTTTAATTACTGCCCATGATGAGGCTCTGAAAACACGACATGATGAAACAGTTTTCAAAATTTCCCAAGATGATAAATGCCACATTTGCCAGGAGCAAGTAGAAACCATTAATCATATCGTCTCATCTTGTCCAATTCTAGCAAAGACCCAATACTTGAAAAGACACGACAGGATGTTTAATTACCTCCACTGGCAGGTCTGTACCGCCCTCGAAGTTCCAAACATGCCCCATGTAGTGCAAAGACTCAGCAAAACCGGTGACGTCTGTTGAAATCTATACAAAATTGTACGACCAACAAATTCAAATGGATCGCGGCAAACAAACCGGATATAGTTATCTGGGGTTTTGAGAAAAATCGTGTCGACTTGTAAATGTTGCTGTGCCTTGCGATCAAATGTAACCAAAGAGGCAGAGAAACGGTTTAAATACAAGAGTTTAGAATTCGTGATCAGTCGTCTATGAGGCGTAAAAGCACAAATACCGATAGTGATCGGAGCTCTGGGGTTTGTTCCACAAATCTTGTGTAAAAATTGGCTAAACTTCCAGGTCATTCAAAAAATTGGGAAGTGCAAGAAATTGCTTTATTTGGAACAACCCACATTTTGCGCAAAGTATTGTTTCCTGTTCTTCCGCTTAACTTAAATGAATTTACAATTTCAAAAATTATCATATCATTTAAAAATGGTCTCCTTGCAAATTGTATACTGCCGTTGTAATTAATTATTAACATTGTACGCAGGTAATTATTGACGCGCATGACATGCAAAAATTATTTATTATTATTATTTTAAAGCCAAATCATTAACACAAATTCTACAATCTAAAACTACGCTCCGCACGAGAAACATTATAGCCTCAAAATGGGAAGTAATTCCTTGGATTTCAAACTGACACTTCGCAGCATCGCCAATGCCATAATGCGACTCGATATCTCGTGACAGATTCTTCAGTATAAGAAGTGCGAGAAATTCGCATTTGCAATTTTGAAGCGAATTACAAGCAGATTTAAAGAAAAATTACATGATCTTTCTGTCATTAGCAATAAAAAATTACGGTACTTATCGAAAATATAGAGAGTAGCTGCAAATGCGACATGCGCAGTTTTTTAGAGTCCGTTTAATTTGTTCGAGGAAAAATTTTAACATTTCGCTGAAAAGTTTTCGGTATTAAAAATTCACACAACTTGGATTATGATTGCTGAACGTGTTACAGCACGATAGTTTTCACTAAAGAAATTTGAATTATTCGCATTTCTTTCTCAGAGATCTACATTTTTCTGTCGAAAAATCTCTGTTTGCAACATGGTAGCGATAGTTCCTCTACACAACGTGGTCAAGAAAGTTAAGAATCCATGGGGAATCAAATCTGCAACTAGAAATCTTGTTTCACGATAATAAATTACACAACTTAATATTATTGACTTTTTGTACATTTATTTCCTCGTTAAATAAATACATGTATTTTATTAATTATATTAGAGTACAAAACATCATTATTTACAAAAAATACATTGCGAGATTCAAAACAAATATGCAATTGGAACAATAAATAATAATGTAATAATAAATTAACGTTGTGATGCGATGTGAAGTTCAGAAGAAAATAAATAATAAATGAAAAGTGGTGAGTGATGGTATTAAATAAAGGTGAGAATAGAGAAGGCGTTGTCCTCCCTAGGGCGCGGGCAGCGCCTCGTCGAAGAGGCAGGCGGAGGCGCCGTGGCAGGCGGCCGACAGTCGCACGCGGTGCTCCGCCGCCCAGCGCGACACCTCCGCGTGCGCGCACGCACACGACAGCGGCGTGTCGTCGATGGCCAGCTCGCCGCGGTCCTGCACCGGCAGCGCCTCCGGGGCCACGCGCACCAGCGGGTTGCGCTCCAGAGACAGCTCCCACAGCGTCCGCGCCGACTGCAGCGCCACCACCTCGCTGATCTCGTTGGCCTGCAGATGCAGGATCTGCAGAGAGCCAAGCTTCTCGAACACTCCCTTCACGTCGCGTACGCCGCAGCGCTCCATCTTGAGCGCCACCAGCGAAGGCAGCTCCGCGAACGTGTGCTCGGACAAGGCGCTGCCATCCACGTCGCTCAGGTCCAGTTCCCTCAGCAGAGGGTGCGAGAGGAGAGGTTGCGCCGGAGGGATGGCCAGCGGGTTGTCGTTGAGCAGCAGTTGCTTGAAGTTGGGCAGGGCCTTGAAAGTGTCGGGGTGCAAGGAGGCGATGCGGTTGGAGGAGAGGAGGAGCGTGGAGAACTGGTTGAGGCGCGCGCCCGGCAGCGGGGGCAGCACGTGCGAGATGCGGTTGCCGCTGAGGTCGGCCACCATGAGGCGGTTGGGCGCGCTGGGCCCCGCGACGGCGTCGAGGTGGAGCGCGGTGAGCGCGTTGTGGCGCATGCGCAGCACGTTGAGCGACGGGAAGCGCCGGCCCAGGTCGTCGATGTTGGCGATGGCGTTGGAGGAGACGTCGAGGAACATGACGGAGGGCCAGTGGCCGCTGGGGAGGTCGGTGAGCCCCTTCCCGGCGCAGCTCATAATGTTCTGCACGCAGCTGCACTGGGGCGCGCACACGGAGGCTGCCGACGCGGAGATCGTCGCTGCAGCCACAGCTGCTACCAACGCGAAGGACAACTGAAATTTTTTTAATAACTATAAATATAGATTGAACGTTCACTCTAACATAGTAAGTAATCATGAATTATATTAATAAAAATTACATTTAAATTCAATAGATAATGAACGGAAGTAAATATGTTTCTTACTAGAGTTTCGTTTTTTGACAAGTGTGAATGGCTTGACCCTTTTTCTTAATAGAGCCGTTGGCTATTATTAGACTGATAACATTTTATAATAATATTTGTGCAAAATGTGTCATCATAACCTTAAAATAGTTTCTTTGAGAATTTTAATTAAAATATCCAATGCTTTTGATAATTTTACTTGTCTTTATGAAAATTCCACTAACCATTGCCGTAGCCATTTTTCACAAGAGAACACTGGGATTTGTAAGGACGTCAGTTTCGTGTTGATCCTTCAAGCTCGTCTGACAAAAGTGCGTCTACCTGCATCTTATATATTGTGATGAGCTACCGGAAATGTGTGTTATCACTTTTCGAACACTGGACGATAAAGAGTGCCAGGGTACAATTTGAAACGAACTTTGATCGTAACTGATCACAATGGGCACGCTACTGTTCGTTAGATTATACCTCAGAGAGGAAGCGGATGTACTAGTCTTCTGGAGTAGTTTATCCAGAATTCGAGGAAGGACGTGCTGTATATGATTTATCCGGATATTCCGTGATTGTGAAATTTGAACTTACTGTCATGTACTAAAACATAACATATTACGTATGTCTGTTTTGTTGATTTACTTACGGCAACTTTTAATACTCATTTTTTAAGGCAGGATGTGTAAAAATGACCTAATGTCATCGGACACGTTACAGAAACCGAAGTATAGTGCTTGTGGTTGTGTACGGAATCTGAGCCTAGCCCTCACCCTAAACCCTAGGTGTTTTTAAATTTCGCTAAGAAGTGCGAGAAGAGATTGGTTTGGAGAGAGACAGAATGTTTCCTGCATATCTAAATAACATATTGAGTTGATACAAGGGATGACAGGTTTGTTATACAGGTCGACAACTATTTGGAGTACTAAAACTGAAAATTATTCATTTCTACCTAAGATAATGAAATGTAAATTAATTAAATGCCTTAAAAATAGAAAATTATTGTAAATAGTTTTTTAGGTGAAAAAGGTGAAATAAAACTTTTCCAAAATGTTTAATTTTTCATAATTCATGCTAATGTACTAAAAACCTTTTATAAACTCGGATATAACAGGTACCTTTCTAAATATCGGATCTCAAATAATAATAGAAAATGTTTTGTAAAAAGAAAAGTTTCTCCTTATTAACCGATCATCCCTCTGAAAGGTCAGTTTACTCACTCACCACTCACAGAACAAACAATGGGCGGTAAATATCTTTCACTGCATTTACGTTTGTATTAGCATGCATTTTAATGCACTTTATTTACAATATGGCAGTTTGGACCATTGTTTTTAGTTGTTGATATCTTGAGAAAGGAGTGAGATCTCAAGCTATATTTAATATATCTCTTTTCTCCGCTGATATAAAGTAAGGCATTGCACCGCTGATGTTAGGATCGTTGTTGGTATATTATGAAAGTATCGATTCTTTTTCATGGGCCGTTTATCGCTTTTGGTTTATATCTTTGTTAAATTGCATTACAGAGAATTCTACTCGTATTAGAGAGTATTATGCCTGTTGAATCATCGATAATAAGTCTATCTGGGTGGCTTTCGCCGACATTAAAAGATAAATGGTGCCTGACTCAGAAAAGGATTATCTTCTTCTCTGATACTGTTACTCAGGGTATATTCTGTAATGTTGCAGTGAACCACTGAGGTTAAACACGTATCTAAATCCTCGTTTATTGATTCATCCTCGCAAATCCCTTCCTGGATGATGACATTTAGAATTGAAATGGATCAAGCAGACAGGATATAACCTTTTGGAATGTGAAAGAACATTTATTAATATTAAAATTCGTTTCTTTCGCTCTTGAAGTATGAAGCGGTTCAATTATTCAGTTATTACACGAATTTGTAAAATCTAATTTACAGTGTATGATTACCCACCAGTATTCCCATTTGACAGACAAATTAGTGGAGAAACTTTATTGAAGGCGAATCCTTTACCGTCTCAAATATCCCTGAAAGTGCCATTGGCATCGACAGCGCATTGCAGTCCCAATCTGCCGACGCGTAAGGTGGATAATTATTCCAAGTGCTCTGAGAAGGGACAGAAGGAGCTATGCAAGGGTGTGTAGTAAGTTCACAAATATTACTTCAGCCCAAATGTACTATGTTCAGTAATATACACGGCGTCCAGCGATGAAATATCGAAACTTCGAAAAAAAAGGGCTTTTAAAACAACTTGTAACATATTTTGTCTTATAAACTCCTTGGATATTGCGCTTACCTGATCCGCAATAAGCATTCAAAAGTTGGTTAGAAAAAATACTTTCTATGAAAAAATGTGTATTGCAGAAGAATATAAACACCCCAGAAACAGGTAAATTGTTTATTATTTGTCAAAGAAGTTAATATAGTCGTTCCGAAAGAAAAATTACCCCAGAAATAAAAAAAACAGTTGAATTGGGTAAATTGGATCAGACAGACGGACAGGACGGACGGATATTTTGAAAACAAAAACAAAACACTTTTATCAGGAGACCCGAAAACGTTTTTTTCCCTTGAAATCTCGAAATCGATTCTACGCTGCATTAGATAACTTTCTCTGTACTACGTATATTAATCTGTATATACGTACGTATACGAGAGAGTAAAAAAGTTTTGAAAACATTACACAAAATAACATCCAATCCTAAACATTCGATGACTAAGACTTTTTGTAAAAAATAAATAAAAAAAAGACGGTCCCCTATTATCTGACCATAAAGCCATCCTAAAAGACCGCTTTTTTACGGAACCAATAGTAGTCACATAATACAGGTCTTACCGTGCTTCTATTTACTATTGGAATTATTAATAAAATACTGATTTATAAATAAAAGAAAAGAAACTTTTGGAACCCTGAGTAAATACGAGATTGGAAATATATTAACTATTTTATTTGTCACGCTTTGGCTTTGATTCCTAGTGGACAATTTCGACGTATACAGAATTAAAAATATAAATATTTATAAAAATATAAATATTTATATAAAATATAAATCAGATATGTAACTATTTATTTTTGTTGCCACTTACGGGTAGTTTTCTCACTTTAAATCGGTTAGAGACCATTATTCTTGCTAATTACTGATAGCCATATTTTCCATCTTTTTCAAAGTTCGTGAACTGAAAGGGTTTTATTATCACAGGATGTGGTGATTAATCAGATTCTATATTGATATCAACATTCTCAAGATGGCAATAAACAAATCTCAAGCATCCGTACTCCACTACAGACTAAAAAAAAATGCTGATATAATATTCTCGTGAGACCTCTTAATAGTTCTTGCTCAGGTGTCTAAAGTCCTAAACTAGCAGGAAGATGGGCAACACTTATCTAAAGACACTACAAATGCGATAACATCTACTGAAAGATCTTCGGCATATATAAAATGCTGCTGTTGTCAGTAGGGCCAGTAAAGCTTCAGTTTTATACTGGACTACGATCAATCATTGCCTTCTTTTTGATTACTAAAGCCATGCACTCACCGATAGTAAGTAACCGCTAATGCAATGCACCACTTCCAAAAAGGACTATTAGAATAATTAGTATTATTCCTCTATTTACATTTCATATTATTCTTAAGAAGATTAAAAAAAGGATATAATCAATGATGGTTCCATTCTTACAACAGAGAAAACAATTTTTTACTGTGCTCAATTCTTAATAGAAAAATTCAAACATTTAAGCAAAAAGTAAAATTAACTTTCAAATTCAAATATGATACGGAAATCAATTGCAAGTACATTATAGTTTCATTCCCAACATCTACGTTTTCTAAATATATTTCAATGTTTTTTCCAGATGACCTTCGCGTTGGTAGCAGCTGTGGCTGCAGCGACGATCTCCGCGTCGGCAGCCTCCGCGTGCGCGCCCCAGTGCAGCTGCGTGCAGAACATTATGAGCTGCGCCGGGAAGGGGCTCACCGACCTCCCCAGCGGCCACTGGCCCTCCGTCATGTTCCTCGACGTCTCCTCCAACGCCATCGCCAACATCGACGACCTGGGCCGGCGCTTCCCGTCGCTCAACGTGCTGCGCATGCGCCACAACGCGCTCACCGCGCTCCACCTCGACGCCGTCGCGGGGCCCAGCGCGCCCAACCGCCTCATGGTGGCCGACCTCAGCGGCAACCGCATCTCGCACGTGCTGCCCCCGCTGCCGGGCGCGCGCCTCAACCAGTTCTCCACGCTCCTCCTCTCCTCCAACCGCATCGCCTCCTTGCACCCCGACACTTTCAAGGCCCTGCCCAACTTCAAGCAACTGCTGCTCAACGACAACCCGCTGGCCATCCCTCCGGCGCAACCTCTCCTCTCGCACCCTCTGCTGAGGGAACTGGACCTGAGCGACGTGGATGGCAGCGCCTTGTCCGAGCACACGTTCGCGGAGCTGCCTTCGCTGGTGGCGCTCAAGATGGAGCGCTGCGGCGTACGCGACGTGAAGGGAGTGTTCGAGAAGCTTGGCTCTCTGCAGATCCTGCATCTGCAGGCCAACGAGATCAGCGAGGTGGTGGCGCTGCAGTCGGCGCGGACGCTGTGGGAGCTGTCTCTGGAGCGCAACCCGCTGGTGCGCGTGGCCCCGGAGGCGCTGCCGGTGCAGGACCGCGGCGAGCTGGCCATCGACGACACGCCGCTGTCGTGTGCGTGCGCGCACGCGGAGGTGTCGCGCTGGGCGGCGGAGCACCGCGTGCGACTGTCGGCCGCCTGCCACGGCGCCTCCGCCTGCCTCTTCGACGAGGCGCTGCCCGCGCCCTAGGGAGGACAACGCCTTCTCTATTCTCACCTTTATTTAATACCATCACTCACCACTTTTCATTTATTATTTATTTTCTGCCGAACGTCACATCGCATAACAATATTAATTTATTATTGCATTATTATTTATTGTTCCAATTACATATTTGTTTTGAATCTCACGATGTATTTATTGTAAATAATGATATTTTGTACTCTATTGTATTTAACAATGTGCATTTGTTTTTGAACAAGTAAATAAATATATAGAATTTCAAACTATACAGTTGTTTAAGATTTATTATTAGGGACAGAATTTTGAGCCCTTAAACAAACTTGATACACGCTTTTAACAATATCCATTCATGACCTAACTTCCTGAAATATGACCAGTAATACGCAAAATTAAAATTAACATTATATCATTTTCTGTTAAAGCCCGTCTTGATAAAATTTAGGAGAAGCATGCGGAATAAAAAATATCTATTTTTGTGCGAACGTAATATAACCGATCTTATTGTGGTAGAGAAATAACTAAAGTGAATATCCCACTTAGTTTAGTTCACTGTAGATCTAAATTCATTTTTTTCTGCGCGATTGAAAAAATATATAATCAAGATTTATCCTTCATTTGCACATATATTTTATCATCTTTAGTAAAAAAAAGCGCAATCTGTGACAAGCTCTTTCAAATCAATGAATGCTCACGAATAAATAAATTCTATGAAAACAGAAATGATTAAGAGAATTTTAACGAAATATGCGATACATGCTCCTATAATTTCAAGAAAATGAACAAGCGGAAAAATAGGCCTAATATGCTAAAATATGCGCAAACATATTAATCTTCATTGCATCAAATTCTAAGCAACTTTCAAGAAATTCCACTTAGCTATGCCATGAAGTACGGAGGAAAGTATGCAAAATGTCAGAAATCCAAACCCTATTTATTATGCTAATTCAGGATATTTAGTAGCAGACTTGTATCCATAACATTTTTTACGTTCTCGCATTTTACTCATATTGTACAGAAAAAAGGTATTGTATTATAGTAGCATAAATGGCGTTTTTTGGCAGAAAAGTAATATTAAGGGTCCGTGATGACGAAAATGCGAATAATTCTTTTTTCTACATGTAGAAAGTTGTCCTTCAGCACGCTTTTCATCCATTTTCTTGCGCTCCGACTGCACTTTCGTGGGCACGCAAAAGCGCCTCTCCCTCCGACTCTGAACTACGCAAGCGATTATACCGATGGGAAGATTTTCACCAGAATTTATATTTTTCAATGGATCTGGCTGATGTGATGGCCCATTGAATTTCGAATGGATGTTTTAATTTTTAGACTTTATATAGGATGGACGAGATGGACGATCGAAGTTGTGTATAATGGTTGAGGAAGAGGTGAGTACCCCATTCACTCTCCCTGGATTCTGTAGATGGCAGTAACACTCAAGAAGAAGTATTTCAAATTTTCTCGTGCTTCTGAAGAGAAATCCTCGATTTATCACGCCCTAGCAGATGTTTAAGATCAGGTGGGTCGCCATATGTACCTAGTGGTAGTGATGGGCTTAATTGCTTTTCTTCAATAACTGTGATCGTAATAACAGTCGACTTGTAATAACTGTTATTAATAACAGTTGAAAAATATCAGGTGCATGATCAGCAACCTGATATGGCCGACTGCGAAGAGTGAAATCAATTGTGGCGACTGCTAAGAGTTAAACCAATAACGCAAAACCAATAACGTTTGTAGCACAGTAATGCTTGTACAGCTAGCTTACGGGGTGGCGCTTGCATGCACTACTTCCCTAAACATGTTTGGTCAGAGAAACAGCTGATATGAACAAGAAGGGATGAACGACCATGGAAGAATAATAATTGATTGGATGAGTAGCAAATGTGTGTAGAATATTACTAAAATAACAATGATTCATGACTCGGGTTCATATTGCAAATACTCTTTTGAATATGCAACTTGTGCGTAGGGAAGTGACGAGTGCCAAAAATAATAAGAACGAGAAACTGTGTTTTCTCTTACGTACAGATAAAGTGGTAATGACTAGGGAACTGAATTTATTGTAATAAAAAATGCAAAATATGAACATACATATGTACTTAGTTTTTCCAAAGCATGTAAGAAAAAATAAAAAATATGTAAAATAAAAATTCATTATTGTGTTTAAAATTACTCTCTACAAGCATTTCCAGAGTATAGAACATCGCCAATCAGTTCTTAACAAGCATTCGGAGTGGCTAAAAATAGGTAGTACCTCTACAGACGTAATTCTACGCTAGATTTCACCACCCATAAGAATTTTATTCGAAATACAAAATACGTTCATAGTATATATATACAATGTTTACGAGAAGCCAGTGTTGCAATGTACAGTGAATCCAGTAATGGATCGCGAATAAGGGGGATAAAGGTAATCCTCCCCCCCTCAATCAAACAACGCGTAAGACAATTTTCTGTGAAAAATATTTGTTCGTTTTCGATCGAGTAACGAATGTGCTGGTTGAAACATGGGCAAAATCGTAGTTGAAATTACTTCTGTTCACAAAAATCCGCTCATTCTTGACTTCAAGTACGCAGCATTTGATTTTTAAGGAAGATGATTTCGTAACATATAATGCTAACGCGCATCTGAAATTTTCCGTTTCGACGTATAAATATATTAAAATATAAAGAAATATGTAGTAATAGGCAAAATATGTAAAAATATACAATTATAACAAAATATTTAAAAATATGTAAAATAAAAATAGTTCTAATCCATTCAGAATGTCTTGTAAACTCTAAAAAATATTATTGAATAAATTATCTAGTTCCTGTAAAAACATGTAATTACATGGAAATCCGTTCCCTAGTAATGACTATTGAATATCAAATATTATAATGCGAGTTGTTTAATCGTAACTAATTTTATTTAATCGGACTTATGGAAATATTTGTGGATCTGCCCTAAGCAGCAATGGGACATCAAGAAGTTAACAAACACATTGGATGGATTTCACTGAAAGGAAAAACTTCTTATTGTAGCGTATACAAGAAAATATAAAAATATTATGGTACATGATGCGTAATAATCACGAATTCTTTATTAGTCTATAATTATAACACTCGCTATACTTCGATTTTTCAAACGTGTCATCTGAGGGTAGTATCTCCAAGATGAGAGTACGTTGAGAGAAAAGAAAGAGGACCGGTGAAAGAAAGGATTACTTGAAAGCCCTCCTTACATACCTCGTCAGGACATGGACTGATTCTCATCGACGGGATCGACATTGAGACCTGCACCATTTTTAAACGTCATCTGCGCTATACGATGAAAAACTTTAATTAAAAAATATGGACGAATTTTTGAGCCAGTTTTGCTTTCAATCAATGTTTCGTTATCAAGACCAACAAAATGTGATTTTTGAGAACACGACTTCCCAGAGAAAGTAATGCACTACATGAAGGAAAAATCTCTTTTACTTTCTCGCATTTACTTCGTAGGAAGAGACAATTATGTATTCGTGTACCGGGAAACGGAGAATTTTCTTCCCAGAAAAACCCTTATTTCAGGGCCCTGGAATCGAATAAGTGTTGATGTATTGTGATAACCTAAGAACCCTGGAATTAATTTTTAATAATAAAATCAGCAACTAGCGTTCGAATATGGCATTGTTTTCAGACTAGGAAGTCAAAGAAAACGTGTTGTTAGGACAACGGATTTACGTAGTTTGATATTCCATGATTGGGGTCATAATGTTGTGCAAATGGACACGGCCCCAACACATTATGTGCAGGTGTGAAGACGGAGTTGGATGGTCGTGATCTTTAGAAAGGACGCATGGATACATTCTCTAGAAACAATTTGTTGGGAGCACACGTCAGCGGTTGGTGAGGTGCGATCGGATTTTTAACATAGGCTGAGTATTAGGTAAATGATAGTGGACCGGGAAGTTATGTTTAGTTTGAGGTCTGAGAGATTGGTCTTGTGTAAATTGTAATTGGGAATCTTTATTGATGTAATGGAAGTTGGAATTAAATAGGCTCCATATTTCGAGGAGATATACATTAGGGTAGCTCCGTATATGGAAGAATTTTTCCAATAAGGAGTTGAATGTAGACAGTCGCAAATAGGTGTTCATAAAAAACACAGGTAGGGAAAGTCTCGATCGCGTATTAAATATGTGGGGATATTAAGTCCTATTAATATCAATCGTTGTGAACATTCTGGAACATTTTGTTAATTTAGGAAAGAACGTGAGAATTGGTACACCCAGGTGTCGATGGACAAAAGTCTGCTAATCAGCCGAGAAGCCAGCGATCAAGATTACGAACATAATTACGAACGTAAGCTTGCGAACTATTGCCAAACCCGTACAGTGTTTTTAATGTTTCAAAGTGAAAAGTAGTTCTCAGGAGAAGGAAAGATCTGTAATATATACAGGAATAAATGTTAAGTGTGTGTTGCTGTAAATGTGTGATAATTTAAAGTAGTTGCCATCAATCTAATAATTGATTTCGATCAATAGAACTTCCAGGAATCGTGATACTGTACAATCACACGTTCACATGCAACAAGGAAGGAGTATATGTTGTGTGTCGAACCCATGGTTGAATTGAGAGTAAAATTCAATAAATGAATGTAAAACTTCACAAACAGCTAGCCTACCGCGGCGCTTCATAAGAAGTTGAAATTTATCACAGTAGAGTAAATTCCTTTCTCTACTAACACGTGTTGTAGCCAGAATCCATGTTTTGTGGGTCCTTCATTTCGAAAAATCGACTGACAGTGAAGTATCAGTCCGTTGTTCGCCTGTAATCAACGCCAGTGCTAAAACCGTTCAGCGTGTTTTCTCCAAAATTGATATCCTACGATCGCTCTGAACGAACTCGAGGCTTTGGGAGTTCCAACTGCGTGTTTTCATTTTTGAGGGTACTTTACATGAAGCCTTAAAGCCGTTTTAAATTTTCTCAAAAATGGTTAAACGTCTTTTAATAAAGTTTGTTTTTGGATAGCGTAAGGGAGGGTTAAGAAAATGGTAAGTCTGGTTTTGAAATCCCAGAATTTCAATAATTAGAATAGGGCTATTTTTTAGGCGTCTTTCTACAAGTATAATATTGAAAAAAGAGAATTTTGCTTAATGAAATCGGTTCTTAGAGACAAGTCATATGTAAATGAGTAGTTCAGGTGTAATTTTCACGAAATAGTGGCAATTTTTAATTTTGATTAAACAAATTTTCCTCTAAAACATCAATTTTTTTCTTTAAATTTTCTCTTTGTATCAAGGTACGGTAAACGAGACCGAGATTATCCATTTTCGGGGAAATCTCTGTTGTTGTTTTTTAAATTGTGGCAAAAACATTCCACAAACGTGAATTTGAAGATACAGAATTTTTCCTTAAACAAAGCCCGTAGTAAAAAACAAACTCTTGAAAAAGATTACGTACAAAGTTTTGAAAAAAAACGTAGTTTTGGCGTTATTTGACCTAAAAAATAATGCAATTCATAGAAAAATAAAATACTTTCTCAGAAACGACTCTAAATTTTTCTTCAATTTTTTTCCACGGATAGAAAGGGCGGTTAAAAGAATGGTGATGGTCTCATTTTCGTTGAACACTGAATTTTCGAAAATTGGAAATTTAGAAATAATGCGTGACATTTTACACGCCCCATTTACAATGTGTCATTGCAACACTAGCTTGATATTAGGGTTTCCTAATACAATATTTTCTGACAAAAATCGCCCGTTCTACCAGGTAAATTGAATACTTTCACTGTACTAGGTAGGCAGTAGTGCTTTAATAAAGGCACATAATTTTTCGTACTAGCTAATTTCCAAAACCCTTGAGTCTTGGAAACATCGATCTAGACATTTTATTTACTTCAAGAACAACATATTTTTGCTCGAGAACATATACTTAGTATATATAAAAATAAAATTGCAGCTAAAAATGCCTCAGTTGAAAGGGTTAATTTAAACAAAATTGACTTTATTGCTAGATAAAGTGTGGATTAATATAGATATCTACGGAGATGATAATCGTATTCTGTTTATATTACAAGATATGAATATAATAACATCGATTAGGTTCTTATAAGAAACCAGGAAATCATACAAGTATGCATTTCTCTTCTAACTTTTTTGCAGTCATGATTGGCAAATAAAACGAAAGAGACGTTTCGAAATTGATTATAAAAGAGACTGGAATATCACGTCAGCCAAGGACTATTTCAAATATTTTAACAATAAACTTGGAATTAAATATTTTTCCTACTAGACGTACATAAAGTTGCAACATATCGCAAAAATACTGATTTAATTTTAGTAGTAAGAAAATGGAAATATTTTCCGTTATTATACTATTTGCTCCAGTTTTTTTTCATTTCTCCTACTAGAATATTTAATCATTTCATCAGGCCAAGTGTATCAAATGATTTCGATCATCACAGGAAATAACTGATGAATCAGGACGCATTTAACTACATCGAAATTCAAGTTCTCAAGAGGTGGCCATAAATAAATCAGAAGCATCCGTTTTCCGTTAGAGATAAAATCCAAAATACAGATCTTCTGTTCTCGAGACAACACTTGAAAACATTTTGTCATCTGCTCAAAGTGCAAAATCGACAGGAAGACGGATTTCTCTTATCACCAAATACAAGAAATACGATAAGATTTTTAGAACAATCTGCGGGGTATATAAAATGCGGAGGTAGACAGTACGACCCATTAACCTTCAGTTCTCTACTGTACTCACAACGTACAAATACCATGCTTCTGAATATGAAGGACATGCATATTTCAATTGTAAGTATTAGTTTTTCATCATTCCATCGCAAATTTCTTACTATACTCTAAAAATAAAGTTTAGACAGAAGAGAAATCTAAGAAAGTAACAATTCAAGTTCCAACAATAATGTCCATTGCATTTACAATGAACAAGAATCTATTTCGTTAGTGCATGCTTGTCAGATTATTGTAACTTCTTGAAAAAAGGCTTAGGTAATTTATCGAACTCCAATAAGAAGAAGTATTGTAAAGGAGATCTTATGTTTGCTTCACGAGCACCTCTGTTGAATTGTTTCCTAAATATATTTCCATGCTTTTTTCAGATACGCTTTGCGTTGGTAGCAGCTGTGGTTGCAGCGACGATCTCCGCGTCGGCAGCCTCCGTGTGCGCGCCCCAGTGCAGCTGCGTGCAGAACATTATGAGCTGCGCCGGGAAGGGCCTCACCGACCTCCCCAGCGGCCACTGGCCCTCCGTCATGTTCCTCGACGTCTCCTCCAACGCCATCGCCAACATCGACGACCTGGGCCGGCGCTTCCCGTCGCTCAACGTGCTGCGCATGCGCCACAACGCGCTCACCGCGCTCCACCTCGACGCCGTCGCGGGGCCCAGCGCGCCCAACCGCCTCATGGTGGCCGACCTCAGCGGCAACCGCATCTCGCACGTGCTGCCCCCGCTGCCGGGCGCGCGCCTCAACCAGTTCTCCACGCTCCTCCTCTCCTCCAACCGCATCGCCTCCTTGCACCCCGACACTTTCAAGGCCCTGCCCAACTTCAAGCAACTGCTGCTCAACGACAACCCGCTGGCCATCCCTCCGGCGCAACCTCTCCTCTCGCACCCTCTGCTGAGGGAACTGGACCTGAGCGACGTGGATGGCAGCGCCTTGTCCGAGCACACGTTCGCGGAGCTGCCTTCGCTGGTGGCGCTCAAGATGGAGCGCTGCGGCGTACGCGACGTGAAGGGAGTGTTCGAGAAGCTTGGCTCTCTGCAGATCCTGCATCTGCAGGCCAACGAGATCAGCGAGGTGGTGGCGCTGCAGTCGGCGCGGACGCTGTGGGAGCTGTCTCTGGAGCGCAACCCGCTGGTGCGCGTGGCCCCGGAGGCGCTGCCGGTGCAGGACCGCGGCGAGCTGGCCATCGACGACACGCCGCTGTCGTGTGCGTGCGCGCACGCGGAGGTGTCGCGCTGGGCGGCGGAGCACCGCGTGCGACTGTCGGCCGCCTGCCACGGCGCCTCCGCCTGCCTCTTCGACGAGGCGCTGCCCGCGCCCTAGGGAGGACAACGCCTTCTCTATTCTCACCTTTATTTAATACCATCACTCACCACTTTTCATTTATTATTTATTTTCTTCTGAACTTCACATCGCATCACAATGTTAATTTATTATCGCATTATTTATTGTTTCTATTATTTTTTGATGTTTTGAATCTCCTTATATATTGTAATGGTAATTTGCTGTTCAATGTTATTTTTATTATATAATAGTGGTATATTTGAGAAACATTTTTACTGTATGGCATGTAATGAGTACTTTTTATATTGGCAAAAAGATGATTTCAATTGAAAATAAATATTGTTGTCATTAATATCAAAATATTTGTAGATTTATTATGTTATTGTACGATTTGTATATGCAGATTAATTCCCCTTAAGAATAATTTTTCTCGGTATTATTACGCTCAGGATCTGTTATCACAGGAAGGATAAAGCTGAGAGGACTGCAAATTTTTAAATTTTTTTGTTTTCTTTCATATAAATGGTTCTGTAGATATCGGGATGCAGATCCTTTTTTGTGAGGTTTCAACAACCTCCATATGCAATTGTTCTAGTTGAAGTCACCTAAAAAATCACTGAATTTGCACGATAGATCATATCCCCAGAAAACGGTCATTTTCCAAAACTGAGGTAACGCAGATGTTTTAAAAAGGTTGACGTCCACTCTCACAAAAGGAATCCATTTGACAAATGTCTGTACGTTCTTTGGATAGTTTGTATAATGAACACATGATATATCTGACAGTTTGGTGGTTAGTGTGACATAACTCTTTAAAAAACGCTGATGCTGTTTAAATTATCTTGCAATAAAGATTTAAAATTGGACCAGAATGAAGTAGAGAATCCTATTTACTTTTAATTTACTTTTTGTGAATCAGAGCTTAAATGCGCAATTTTAAGCTCACTTACACTTGAAAACTTAAAAATGTCGAACAATTTTATTAGAAATAACGTCAAGTATTTGCGCTCATTAATTCGTTAAATTATGAAATATACTTCTATTCCAATATTTTTATTGAAACGTTTATGCGGAAGGAGAACGCACATAACCACGTGATCATTTAAATAATTTTCTGAATTCTCTCGCACGCCGTGAATATTGTTCGAGTATTTGTAGGTGAATTTTATAATATAGTGCGTTAGTGAACACAAATGCTTCAATGAATGTATCATGAAGTTCCCCTTCAAAAAATAGGGCTGAAAACAGCGCATTGTAAAGAACGCTCAAATGACATTTCCTCAAAAATGGCTCTATTATACTCGAACATTTCCATATGAAAGCAGATTTTGTTCTTGTGACATTCTGTAAGTCTGTTTTCAATTAAAACAATATAACAATTTGAAAGTGTTTAAAAAGTTTGTGTTTTTTATTCGAAAAGGATTTATTTAATTTAAAAATTACAAGAAAAATAAATTATTATGTTAATTGAGACGATCAGTAAATGTTTTATTATAGGTACATTACTTATTGTAAAATTATTGGATTTCAAGACAATTCTTCGTTAACGAGTGCGAGGTTGAACGTTTTAAAGCGAGTGAAATTTTTTCGATGTACTAATTCATTTATTTATTTACTATGAACTTGTTATGACCATATACCATGAGATATACTCTTTGGCTATGACAACAACTGGTGTTGATACAACTAGTGTTAAATGTCATTTAAGATTCGCCGTTTTAAAGCACATTATTGGCGGCATATACACTAAAAAGTTCAATTTTGCATATAGGACGGATTGTAGAAAATACTTCATAATACACCTCGTGCGCTCTTTGAAGCAGTTTTATTAAGAGGGATTCAAAGGGATTCCGAATTACTACTCGTAGAAGTATAGCTTGCAATATACTTTTTATCTTTTGAAAACACTAAGCATTTCACTTAGAATGAACTTCAATCTTTCTTGCAAAGAAATTTCGTAATCTTTTTTTTTAAATGAAAGGTAGTGAACGCCAGATTTTTTTATCGCTTACTATTATTTACTGATATTATAGTAAATACGCGAAATAATAATAATAATATACTATTTAAATTAATGGAATTTATTATTAACGTTTGTTTATTTCGTCAGTTTTAAAACTAACGGCAATACAATTTTAGTTGGTCTGGTAGTTTTGTGATTCGCGTTGCAATCGAACTTCAAAAGAGAGTGACGTTTCGTAGGGAGAGTAAGCTCGTGAGAGTTGAATGGATATCATTGCTTGATGAGATTCTATCTGAGGAAGTGAAGTCAGATTTTGAAGTCCGAGGATTGACTTTTTTTAAAGTGTAAAGATGAATGATTGTCTATTAACAATGCCCAGTAATCGCCTGATAATTGTGTCCAATTACAAAATATTTTCAGTGTTAATTACAGATCTTACGATTTTAAGTTAAGGTGAATAGCAGAATATCCTACAATAGCCCACTGCAACATAATGTAGAGATCTTGGTAAATATAAAACTGAAAGTACATCCTTTCTCGCCTTATTGGAAACAGTTATTGAAATATTGCAATTTTTGTCCCACCAACACCTTAGATATAACTTGGAAAAGACCAAATCAACTAATTCAAACGAAGCGCCTATGGCACAAACAATAATTTTAATAGTTACAGTATATGCAGGACAGAATAATTTCACATAAGCTTGCCTTTATTACATCGAAGTGATCTTCCAATTTTTAAATAAGATAATCAGTGATCGAAATTTCTTAGATAGTACGATATCCTATAATAGTAAATAAAAGTAAAAGAAGAATGTCTGTTAGTTCGAGGCGAGATTTATTACATCCTTGCATTTATTGCATTTCACAAGAATATAGTAATCTAAATCACACGATTGTAACGACCGGCACAATGAGTAGAATTCGACGAATTTGAAACCGTCGTGTTGCCAATTTGCGAACCGTCAGCGCGTCAAACGAAGCATAGGAAATTCGAATTTTTTCTGAATTTGCGCCGAATATGAGACAAGTACCGCTTTCTTTACCATTCTTTGCTACGTACGAGGACAGCATTTAAAGATAAAATTGAGTCGTATTTGAGAAAATAATTGTTTAAATTTTAAAAAATTGCTTATGTTTCATGCAAAATAACGCAAAAGTACTTAGCATATGTTCGAGAAATTAACAAAACCTTCTTTAAAGAACTGTTCTTGATGAAGATATTTCATTAAGAATATCTCTTATCTTCGTAATTATAGTAGAAAAACGTCGGGAGAAAAATTCTTGCAATTTTCAAAAAAATAGAGTGAAGTAAATGCGACCTACGTCATAATTGGTTTCAATCAATTGAACTTCTAGGAATCGTGTTTCTGTATAGAAATACACGTCCACATGCAACAGGTGAGGAGTAATATGTTGTACGCGGAACCCATGATTAAGTTCAAAGTAAATTTAATAATTTAGTGTTAAAAATATCACAATATTTAAATATTGATACAAAATAGGTTTCCAGTAATTTTTCGCAACGAAGTATACATGTCTATCTTCCTCCATGTAGATAAAATCGAAAATACTGACACATTATTTTCGTGACTGCTCTTAAAAACTCTTGGTCATCCGATCAAAGTCCAAAAGTCACAGGAAAACGGGTCTCATGTCGAAGTACCTGAGATATGATCAATACCCTCGTGACTAGAAGAACACCAAACATAAAAGACCGACACTTACCGTAATGGAAATACTGCCCTCAAAATTATTTGTACTCTTAATATTCAGCATTTCATCCAGTGTGTGACCTTAATGCTGAGAAGTACCCGAGAAATACAGTAGTACTAGAATGACAAACTAGTAGTGCAACAGAATGGCACAGACTTTCTCGTACTAGTTAGTTTTCTAATTCCTTTGGTATGGATTAGCTTTCCGGTCTCCCCATTCTCTTGCCAGCAGCCACCTATTGCCGCGCAAAATACAATTTTTTAAAAATTTTCTCAATTTTTCGGTTTCCTAATTCTTGAATCGAAATATTACTTTAATAATATTGAAAAATGATAAAACCTCAACAAATATGGAAATTTTTGAGGAAAAATTTGAAGCCGTTTTTAAGAAAATATCATTTACACTTTAGTTATATTGCAAAATTTGCAGCCCTTTACAACAGAAAACATTCGAAAAATTTCAGTGGAAGTCGTTTGAAGTATTTCTCTCGCGTAGTTAATATTTACTTTAACTGCGATTTGTATACACATTTTACTTTGTTGAAACATGTGCTTCACATTATGCCTAATAAAGTTTCTTGAAAGCAAAAAGGTTTTCTGTAAAAATGAGCCTAACATTTCGGCTCAATTTCCTTCTTTAAAGCTAAATGGATTGTATAAGTGGATAAGTCCTAAATGGACTGAATAACATTACATAAATGCCACATTCACGTATTCTTTTTTTTTTAATTATACGAATGTAATTTTCGGGGGTCCTATCCGGAAAACAGGATGTGAAATCCTAACTATCAAACTATAATAAAAATAAAACAAAGTATTTAAAGACTAAGAATATCTCAAAATAAATATTTTTATCCATTTAGATCGTTTAATATTGATTGGCACTGTCCTTATAACTTCTGCAAAGTATCAGTTTGAAACGTGTCGATGTATGCATGAAGATAGACAATAGTACTGTCCACAACCACCAAATGGTATTGCTGTTTCCCGTAGGTAGGTCATTGCATCAGTAAATGCCGCGGCTTGCGAGTAAGCTGGTGGATATCGTTAAGATAAAATACAACATGGAAGCAGACAAGCATGGCAACGGTGTGGTGGAGGGAAGAAGTGACTACTTTTGTCATCCGCAAGAGGTTAGTAGCCAACATTCAGGAAGAGATCACAAAGTTGAAGATCGTGTTTCGTTGAGTATCAGGATTCAAAAAAAAAATACAGAAGGCTTCAGGTCTATTACGGCAATCCTCCACTCTATCATCTATTAGGATTTGAAGGTGAAGAAGGTGTGTGCACAATAGGTGCCCCATACCTTCACCATTTTGCTGAAACAGAAGCGTCAGGAGGTATGGCAACAGTTGGTTAACAGCACAGGGCAGATCCAGAAGAGTTCTTTCGGCGACTGATCACCGTCGATGAATCAAGGTTCTTCCACGAGACTCCAGATCCTCCATATTCGCCCAATCTGGCTTCTACGCCCTATTCGACGCAAAGAGAACGGCCATTTGGGGTTAGAAGTTCACCACCAATGAACTTCATGCATTTGTCCAACAGTGGTGCCGCCATAATCTAGAGAATGGCTTGCTATGCAAACACTGAAGCTGCCAGAATGACTGCAATAGTGCACAGACATTGGCGGGCATACCTGTAATATCCGTATTCTTTCGTTCAGTAAATGGTTCCTGCGAACACAAAATAATTGTTGAGCCAATCATTTCTAAAAGTCTCAAATACATATACTTATGTATTGTTCACGAATACAGTATATATACATCTGTATTGGCACATCAGCCTCTGACTGGGCCAAGGGCTACCAGCGGCGTCCCAGCCTTGCGGCCAGGGGTTAAGGGGATCGTGTGGTTAGCACATAAGCATCCCTTCGCCGTATTTCGGTACTCTCAACCTGAGAAGTGAGCTTTCTCATCGTCACAACAACAGATACTGAGACATTGCCAGGAAAGAGCACACTACAATCTACCGCGACAGGGAATTGAACCCGGGGTCACGCCATAAAAAAACACCCTGACCAGTATCAACCCATGGGAACAATATATATGTATATATACATACATACATAGTGCTTGGATTCTAAAATTTTAGATACCGGAACACGTTACAAATTGATTAATGTATCATAAATATAAAATTTTTGTTTATTAATTTATACATTGGTAGCTATGTATAAATAACCTTTATAATGAATATAATTTAAATTAAAGTATACTGTAAATAATCATATTGTTTAATGATCATGTTTTTCGACAGCTTACTAATTTTATTTTATATACTTTTATATTCAGACGTGATAGAGGATCTTATAAATTAATCATGCATTCTTCATCGATTTTCAATTCAAGGGATCGCGACATCAGTCAGATTGATTGAGCAATAACAATCTTGGTGAATATCTTGCTTATGGTTTATCCGCTAGCTTTGCTCCCAGACAGACGGTTAATCGATTTTTTGGTATCAAGAATCCGTAAACCATGAATTCTGACTACACAAAGCGTTTACTATACGTAGGAACTATATTCACTTTCTTGTTACCAAGGCCTGGTAATAAGAGTTTTTGTGACGAAAATTCGCCGTCTTTTCCCGCAGTACTTTCTTTACACTGCGGAAGCAATAGTGAAAAATTAAAAATGACAGTTTCGACGCGTTTACGTTGGGAACACAGAAGATGATATTTGTATTCTATAAAGGGCGATGGATGTGTGCGATGAAGAAAAATCTACTTATTTGATATCAGGAACCAACAAAACTAGTCTGTCGAAAAATCGGCAATATTCGCTGCATCATCACAAAATTCTCTGTATGCAACGTAGCAGTGTATAATAAAGTAACAAATGGACTCAATAACAAATCTAATATAAATATTGTGTTCAAAATCAACTTTAGGTTCAATGACCCTCCCTAGCAAAGGATATCAGTGCTTGAATGAGGCACGGGCCTCTTTAGAAATAATCTATTTCTGAAAATAAGTTTCGCAGAAGCCCATCAGTCTACCACATCCGGTATCTAAAATAAGCTGTAATAGATAACGCGCCCATTCATTTTCTTGGAACATCAAGTGGATCACAGTTCCATAAGTCAAGTGAAGATGACACATACTTATCACGAAAAACGTGAGATGATATAATTTTAAGAAGAAGCTTCTTCATGATATATAAGGCTCGTTTCTTAAGGCATTTGTCAGTATACCAATCCGCCTCCCTCTTCAACATCTTGTTGAAAACGAGGATTTAGAACATCAAAAATATGGTTGTCAGCACGGTAAGTTCTAACAACTTAACACAATTCTTTCAAGAATTCTCAAAAGTTCTCATGAGACAAAATCGGAAAATAAGAAATCATGAAGCGCTGAAAAAAAAACTCTTTAAAAATGGAGTAGTATATCAAATTATAAAAAAACTCTCACAAGTCAATTTCCGTATAATAATCATTCAAATTAATTTGGTCAGAAATACTGTTTTTCCAATTTGCAGTCCATGTAATAAAGTAAGTTCGAAAATAGGAGATTCTAAAAGAATTGAAAACATATTTGAGCAATACATTTTATTACCATACTATGTAAACGGTCTTTTTTTATTCGAGTCGAATCATTAGGACGAAAAAAGAGGGTACTCGGGAAAACATGAAGTGTTTTTTTCTTCAATATTCTATGTTTTGGTGAACTTAATACGATTGTTAATTTTGCTTCCAACTGACTGAATGTTGTCAGAAAACTTCAAAAATTAGGTTTTGTGCAGTTGTTTCATCATAATTTGAAAACCGCGAAATTTTGTAGCAAAATGTTAATAAACAAAAACAAATTACACAGTATTTGCTTATGTCTCAGATGTATTTTCCTTGGAACTTCTTAACGTGCACTATGTATCTAAACCGTTCGTCAGAGGGGAAAAAATGAGGGACACTTTCTAACAAACACAATACAATTTGCTTATGTATCAAACATATCAACATATCAAAGTACACAGTTTTCATGTTATAAGGAATGTTAACCAAAGGAATGATTTTTTTTTTGAGATATTTACAACGCAAATACGAGGTGAAAAATTGAAATTATGATTCAGCGCTTCATTAAATGTTCAGAATGACAGAGAAAAAAAATTATTTTTCCCGCCAAACTGATATTTGACAATACATACCATTGAATTGCCCTTAGCTCCCCTACGCCTTCGTGGTTCTTGTGGCTACGGCGACGATCTCGGCATCGGCAGCCTCCGTGTGCGCGCCGCAGTGCACCTGCGTGCTCACCATCATGAGTTGCGCCGGAAAGGGCCTCACCGACCTCCCCAGCGGCCACTGGCCCTCCGTCATGTTCCTCGACGTCTCCTCCAACGCCATCGCCAACATCGACGACCTGGGCCGGCGCTTCCCGTCGCTCAACGTGCTGCGCATGCGCCACAACGCGCTCACCGCGCTCCACCTCGACGCCGTCGCGGGGCCCAGCGCGCCCAACCGCCTCATGGTGGCCGACCTCAGCGGCAACCGCATCTCGCACGTGCTGCCCCCGCTGCCGG
This sequence comes from Teleogryllus occipitalis, assembly GCA_011170035.1. Lineage (NCBI taxonomy): Eukaryota > Metazoa > Arthropoda > Insecta > Orthoptera > Gryllidae > Teleogryllus > Teleogryllus occipitalis. Next base: position 41,010 of record BLKR01010244.1, read on the forward strand.
GCGCGCGCCTCAACCAGTTCTCCACGCTCCTCCTCTCCTCCAACCGCATCGCCTCCTTGCACCCCGACACTTTCAAGGCCCTGCCCAACTTCAAGCAACTGGCCCTCAACGACAACCCGCTGGTCATTCCCCCGGCTCAACCCTTCCTCTCTCACCATCTGCTCAACGAGTTGGACTTGAGTGACTTGGATGCCAGCGCCCTGTCTCAGCACACGTTTGCCGAGTTGCCTTCGTTGTCTGGACTCGCCATGGAGCGCAGTAAGATTCGCGATGTGAATGGAGCGTTTAAGAATCTTCGCGCTTTGGAAATCCTGCGCCTGCCATCTAATGAAATCACGGAGATCACGGTGAGTTGGGCTAAGTAACATAAGTACTTTGACATTATATCCTTACTATTTCTAGTTAAAGTTGTCGAGAATTGGAGTGGAGTTTAGAGTAGAAACAAAACATCTTAAAGCTGTTGAATATTGCGATTTTAGAGTTGTGTTGAGAGATGGTGTAGAATGGTGAATTTTTTCCGAGCTGGGTTTTTCTGAAAACATGTTGAGTGTGTTGAAGTTGTGCTTATGTGCCCTTTTGCGCTTGCAGACCAGCACCTTCCAGTCTTCGCTGGATCTCACCGAGCTCTCCCTGGAGCGCAATCCGCTGGTGCGGGTGGTTCCCCAGGCGCTGCCGGTGCAGAGCGGAGGCGAGCTGGCCATCGACGACACGCCGCTGTCGTGTGCGTGCGCGCACGCGGAGGTATCGCGCTGGGCGGCGGAGCACCGCGTCAAACTGTCAGCCGCCTGCCACGGCGCCTCCGCATGCGTTTTCGACGAGGCATAGAAGCCCCACTGCGTTGGAGCCCTTTCTTCGCCATCCACACTATTTATAATTTATTTATGTATTTATTTCCTAATTTATTCACTTTTCATTATTTTTGCACTTATAGTAATTTATTATTTACAATAGTAATGATATCTTTTCATTTATTTTGTATTTGTGTTGTGAATCTCATCGAACACACTGCTAATTTACGTGTAGTTAATATAATCACATCAACAACTGAGCATGTAGTAGAAAGTCTGATGTAAAATACTGTGATACAGTTTAACGTATTGTATATTTAATCACGAACTTTCATTATCAAATACCTTACAAATCTGAATAAATTATTTTTGCGAATATATTGTTTAATCAGTTTTGTTCACGATTGATCACATGTGATTGTCTTGATATACCCACGACTCCATTACCGGACTCTACTTGGTATCTTATCTGAACCATTCACTTGCATTTATGAAATGTCTAGACGAAGGGAAGTAAACTTTTCACTCGAGAAATGCTTGTATACATTTTGAGTGATAATATCCTTTTGTGTTCTCACCTAATTATAAATTTTGAATATCAGTTGTCTTTTGACTCATTACAAATCATGTTTAATTGTATTTACCCCCTCCTCGATGTTAGCTATCTTTCTTTCATATATATTATCGCTTTCCTCATTCATTTTATTAATTCTTTAATTTCTATCTCTGTCTAGTTACTTCTATATTTAATTTCAATTTTTTCTAGCTCAGGCTTTTACTATATGGAGCAACTACACTTTCTTCTCAGAATCTGAATAACTTGTATTCAGCCCTTCGTGAGCCTGAAAATAACCACTCGTACGAGTTCACGACGGGTATTAATTTTTTATGATTATGGAAAATTGGCTTTGGTGGTCTTTCTTGCTATGTACTTTCTAAATAATAAAAGCAATTCATATAAATATAAATATAAATATAATTATATATATATATATATATATATATATATATATATATATATATATATATATAAAAAGAAAGTCGTGTTAGTTACACTATTTATAACTCAAGAACGGCTGAGCCGATTTGGCTGAAAATTGGTGAGCAGAAAGCTTAGAGCCAGGAGACGGACATAGGATACTGTTTATCCCGTTCGACAGCGTTCCTGTGTAAGAATGCACGTTTTTGCACGTTTTCGCACGTTTTCGCGTGATTTCGCATGTTAGCGGTCATTGTTGCCTGTTGTAACCGATTGTTGTAACGCCGCACTGATAACAGAAGGCGATAATGATAGCCGGCTTTCGTTCGCCGTTATATCTATATAAAAGTCGTGTTAGTTACACTATTTATAACTCAAGAACGGCTGTACCGGAAGCTTAGAGCCAGGAGACGGACATAGGGTACTGTTTATCCCGTTCGACAGCGTTCCTGTGTGAAAACGCACGTTTTTGCACGTACGCAGTGCAACAAGGATAGTACAGTTTCTCACAGTGAGTGCGACGCGAGAAAAAGATGGGATCGGCTGTTAAGGCGGAACAGAGTTCGCCCGGTCAGCTAGTATATATATATATATATATATATATATATATATATATATATATATATATATATATATAAGAAAGTCGTGTTAGTTACACTATTTATAACTCAAGAACGGCAGTACCGATTTGGCTGAAACGCACGTTTTCGCACGTTTTCGCGTGATTTCGCATGTTTTCGCGTGAAGGTACTTAACTGAAAAGTGCAACCTATGCACCAAAATACAGGAACAATAATGAATGATTAATCTACTTAATTTTTTATTTGTATTTTCTAATAAACAATTTAACTTAATAAATTCAAAAATCTGCTTATTTATTGCCTTTAACAGCCGGTCCCTATGATTACAGCTTTGTATTTCTCTCTTAAACAAAAATCAATTAAAAAAAACGCTCTGCTACGTAATAGATTTTTTAATTATCTATTTAATATCAGAGCGTTTTATTTTAAATTCTTCTTTGTTTGAGAGAAAAACACAAATCTGCAATGGCTTTATTATCACGAGTGCAACAAGGATAGTACAGTTTCTCACAGTGAGTGCGACGCGAGAAAAAGATGGGATCGGCTGTTAAGGCGGAACAAAGTTCGCCGGGTCAGCTAGTATATATATATATATATATATATATATATATATATATATATATATATATATATATATTGTGACGTCACGGGATTATGCAAACCCGTAACGCCACCATAAGCCACGAGAAAAGACCAGAACACAGAAAAATAGGGTACGCGGCGGAGCGATGGTCCGAGAAAGCGACATCTACCCGCAGGTTTTCGCACTCCGATGTCCGAAGTTACGGATCTTGTTTTTCTTGAGAGGGCGCGAAGGAGGAGAAAATTCACCCCTCCAGAAATTTCCCCAAGCGGAGTCACATAAATACCGCGACGCGCTTTGGGAGAGCTCTCTTTCAATTTCTACAGCGGCGACGACTCTTTCAATTTCGACAGCGGCGACGACTCTTTCAATTTCGACAGCGGCGACGACTCTTTCAATTTCGACAGCGGCGACGACTCTTTCAATTTCGACAGCGGCGACGACTCTTTCAATTTCGACAGCGGCGACGACTCTTTCAATTTCGACAGCGGCGACGACTCAAGATAATTCTTCAGCGATAGTAATTGGTTAGTGCAGGAGTATATTTTTACTTGCTTAGTTAAAGCTGATTTGAGAAACGCGGTAGTAAGAGTGATAGAATTCAGAAGTGAAGTGCATGTACAGTGTTAGCACTAACATTACGCAAGAAAGCAAGCGATGTGATTGCTTTAAATCTGAAATAGTTTCATAATTGAAATAAATTCGCGCAGAAGGACTCTAAACGAAATCCAGCATTTAATTTTGTACGCCACGACCACGCACGCTCAAAGTGTGGTATGTCGGCCGAGTGCTAGAAGCATTCAATTCAATAACGCTAGTTATTCGAAGCTGGAAGCGCGAACGACGGGTACGCGGCACGCAGAAGGACGCCTCCAGTGAAGACTCAAGCGTAGGCGAGAAGGACTTGGACCAATTACGTGGATGGTGGAATCCGGAGAGATCGAGAGAAAGGTCTGGAATTTGGACGAGTAGCGGAATCCTGAGATCGAAGGAAGTGGTGTAACCGTGGAACATCGAACCAGTCAAGTTGCGCGGCGAGGACTGCGAGCGACCGAAAACACCAAGGTTAACTGATGGCAAGCGGGAAGGCGATGTCGAGGTAAAGAACTCGCAACTTCTATGCGGCAATTTGTTGGGAAATCGTGTAGCTTTAAATACCAGGCGAAGCGTCCTAAAATAGGTAAAAGTTCCAAATAATTACTGGGAGAAACATTCCGAACGTATGAGCGGCAGTTTAGATTTCATTCGCTGTACGCACCAGTAAATTCGTTTGAATGCCATACCTTGTACAACTTTTCTAGAGTGAATATGATATTTCATGTAGTGTAAAAGTGATTTTGTTTGAAAGTCACGCTTTCATTGTATTATGTCAGGGATAATTAGTTGTCTATAATTTGTAAAGGGTACGATTTAAGTAACGTGTGTGTCACGTTTATTCTGGTGTTTGAGTTCACAGCATTGTAATAAATGTGCAGCTTAAGGCTGACACCTGTGAACAGTCTATGATAGAATAATTGTAGAGAATCACTTAAAGGGCCGTGCACGGAGAAAACTTAAGAATAACAAAAGTGTAAGGAGGTATACGAAATAATTCAGAAAGAGGTAGAAGCACAAGAATTGTAAATAGTACTTATTGAAGTATTAAGGCAGTCGAGGTGACGCCTATACATTTTTTTTGTGGTTGTGTTCTTTTCTTTTGTTGTTTCTGTTTTCTTTGCAGTGACCATCTACGCAAAGTGCATACTTTATTGTATATTTGTGCCACTGTGTAATTTGTTTACTCACTGAATATATGCTCATTTTACCAGAATTTTACCTAATTCATTATAAAATAAATATAAATATATATATATATATATATATATATATATATATATATATATATATATATATACTGTAGTTATAGCAGCTCATGAAGTACGACTGCAACCATGCAACCATTACTTTAATTAATATTTTCGATTTAGACTCGTGACAATTTAAATATTGAATTTTACTGATTTTTTAATTCTGATGGAAACAAATGACCTATTTACCTTTAATAATTTTTTCTAATTATGGTGGCATTGCATTAATTTTGATCATTTTTAAACTTGAATTAAATTACTTATAATTGAATATTTATACTTTTAATGCTCTAAAAATTCTTATTTATAAAACTTCACTTTGGTATAAAAAATTAACACACTTGGCGAGGCATCGGAAAACTCTGTACTGGACGCCATCTCTGGTGTTCACATCGTCCAAATCCCATTCAGGTCGTCCACACAGTTCCAAACCTTAGTCATCCAAAATGTTTTCTTCGTTACTATTGCCCGACATCTATACCGCCGCGAATTTTTGTATTATCGCGCTTTTCTCAGTTAATTTTCATTCATTAAAACTTGCATTATACTCGCGACATATTTCCCCCGCTTACCGAGACACAAAATGTTCAAACTTAATACTTCTAACAAAATTTAATTCCGTTCATAACTTAGCCTGTCAAGACACGACTCGTTCTCATGAAATCTTTACTTTCTCGTAAACGTTCGTATATACGTAGTATAGAGAAAGTTATGTAATGTTGGAGAAAATAGATTTCGAAATTTCAACGGAAATACATGTTTTGGGAATCTTTGAATACCGAAAATGTGATTTTTTTCAAAACATCCGTCCGTCTGTTTGTCCGTCTGGTGTTGTGAACAACACTAGTGCCTAAACAATGCATAGAAATTTTTACAAACTGAATAAATCCCTGATGATCCAATCCTGAGTCCAAGCTCTGCGATCTTGAAAAACTTTAACTCATGGGGGTACTTTACATGAAGAGTCCCGGACAGTTTCAAAATTTTCTCAAAAATGGCTCCAAATTCTTTCTTTAATTTTCTTGTAAGAATAGAGTAAAATACTCTAATAAAAGTGGCATATGTCTGTTTTTCACTATTAACTCTGAATCTTCAATCATTGCAAAAGTTTGAATTTATTTCGGCGACTTCCTACAACTACAAAATTGAAGATAGGGATTTATCCTTCAAATGAAATTTGTTGTTCATAAATACATCTTTCATTAAGGTCATGAACATTTTTTTGACACTTCTGGTAATTTTCGCGCTATATTAGTGTAATATTAGTAAATTAAAAAAACAAGATTTTCTCGAAAACGGCTCAAAATTTTTTCTTTAAACTTTTAGTAGGGATAAAACTAAATGCACCCTATAAGATAAAATTAACGCCATATTGCTCTATTCTTTTGTGTTGTTTTCTTCAAAATTACAAAAATGTAATTTGTTTGTCTTGTCTCTCACGTCGTTAATATTTACATTAATGGTGATTTGTTAACGTTATTAAATTTATGTGAACATGTTTTATTACAAATGTCAAAAACTCGAATAGGTAGTCTCGAAAACTCAATAGTTTTCTGTTAAAATCAGTTCAAAATTCCGCATTTTCAGTCACTCAAACGCCATTTTTGATAAAAATGGCTCCAAATTTGTCCTTCAAATTTTCGTACGGATACTGATTATTGCACTGTTTAATAATACAGATAGTTTATTTTGTGGTATTATTTAATTTGTTCAACAATTTTACAAATGTATTTTTTTTATATCTCTCACGGCATTAATATGAATATTTCCAGCAATTTGTAAACACTATTGGATTTGTGAATTAAAGTTCTTTAAATTACTTTAAATAAAGTTTTTCGAGAACTCGAAAATTTTCGGTGGAAGAGAGTTACAAATTTCGCATTTACAGTAACGCTTAAACGCTATTTTCTTAAAAACTATTTCAATTTTTTCAAATAATATTGCCATTTAGGACGAGGTTTTACTCTTTTTTTATATTCTTAAAGTAATATATCGGTTATACAAATAGGAAACCGAAAAAGTATATACAATGTGTGTGTGTGTGTGTAGTGTGTTTGTGATTTGGGCGGCCAAATGTGGCAGCTGGCAAGAGTATGTGGCAAGCCTAAATAGCTAGCCTAGACCAAAGAAAATTTTTAAAAAATAATACGAGAAAGTCTGCCATTCTGTAGCACTACAAGTTGTAACTTGTAGTGCTACAGAATGTATTCTGAAGCTCATCTTGCACTCGCTTGTGTCTAGTTTTCATTGTTTTATTCGTCACTCGAATACTATTCTGCACTTTACTACTGAACCATCTGAGTTCTTTTGTTTACGTCAATAATCTCCTCCTGTTAAAGTATTTATTTATTTAAAATATTTGAAAATTATTTTCAGCACACTATAAAAATTAATTCTACTTCGCTCTTCAAAGTTTCTAGATCTCCAATGTCACGATCTTTATTTCATCTTGTACACGAAATTCGAAAACACATTTCAACTTATTTTCAACCAAATATCTTCAAATATTTGGGTCCCTTTCAATATATATCACACACACACATACACACACGAATGTGGTGAATCCTGAGCATTATTTCAAGTATACCTCACTTTATGGAAGCTACCTCCACAGCTGTCTTTTATTTTGAGCTTCTCTGAAATTCCAATAGTATGAAATTTTCTACTTAATAATTGTTCTTTAAGACAATTACAGAAACCACTAACTTCTGGATCATTAACATGCTCCATTTTCACAAAAAATTCTTAAAGTCTCTCCCCTTAAGAACTACCAGGGGAGGACTGTTCACCGCAATATTTTGCGATGCCTTCCGACCGTCCAGCCGCGCATCCTTCCCTTTCCTGGCACTTGAAACATGCCCCAGGCTATCGCGGTTGGCATGCGGTTCCATCGCCTGCGCTTGTGAATTCTCTGGACAGCATTAAGAACTGTTTGAAACTTCTCACTCTAACGCAATTCATTGCTCTTACGGTCAGGCTCACTGTCTCTAAAACAGAGTTATTTTTTCACATCTGTGTTAAAGCTTTCAAAATCTCAATAACCTTTTAGAGGATTACCGAATATTTGAAATATTTCTTATACATTTCGAATTGCTAGGTATACCGGTGGTATTCGCAATGAATCGAAGAAATCGCCACTGATACATACACAGGGATTGAAGGGTGTCAAGACTGCATTACAACACTTAATAGAGACAGAGGACAATGCTGAATCTAGTATGGAGAGAGCACAAACTCTGGAGAAGGATCAGGAGAAATTACTAATGAAAAATGTACGAAGCAAACAAATGAATATTTACTATTATTACTAAGGGTAAATAAAGATATTCAAATTTACAGTTTGTGCTATTAATGTATTTTCCTGTATCTCCATATTAATTAAATCAATTGTTATGAAGAAATTCTACTGAATTTTAATATCGGCCATAGTGAACCTCGCATATAATGAACCAAAAATGTTAGTCCCCAAAGTTCACTATAACCGATGTAGACTGTATGTAGCAGGAGAGATCTCCAATAGAGCGAGGTAAACAATTACAAGCGATGATTTTTGCTTGAAAATGTACAAAGAATATATTTGCAAAAATAATTTATTCAGATATGTAAGGTATTTGATAATGAAAGTTCGTGATTAAATATACAATACGTTAAACTGTATCACAGTATTTTACATCAGACTTTCTACTACATGCTCAGTTGTTGATGTGATTATATTAACTACACGTAAATTAGCAGTGTGTTCGATGAGATTCACAACACAAATACAAAATAAATGAAAAGATATCATTACTATTGTAAATAATAAATTACTATAAGTGCAAAAATAATGAAAAGTGAATAAATTAGGAAATAAATACATAAATAAATTATAAATAGTGTGGATGGCGAAGAAAGGGCTCCAACGCAGTGGGGCTTCTATGCCTCGTCGAAAACGCATGCGGAGGCGCCGTGGCAGGCGGCTGACAGTTTGACGCGGTGCTCCGCCGCCCAGCGCGATACCTCCGCGTGCGCGCACGCACACGACAGCGGCGTGTCGTCGATGGCCAGCTCGCCTCCGCTCTGCACCGGCAGCGCCTGGGGAACCACCCGCACCAGCGGATTGCGCTCCAGGGAGAGCTCGGTGAGATCCAGCGAAGACTGGAAGGTGCTGGTCTGCAAGCGCAAAAGGGCACATAAGCACAACTTCACCGCACTCAACATGTTTCTACTCTAAACTCCACTCCAATTCTCGACAACTTTAACTAGAAATAGTAAGGATATAATGTCAAAGTACTTATGTTACTTAGCCCAACTCACCGTGATCTCCGTGATTTCATTAGATGGCAGGCGAAGGATTTCCAAAGCGCGAAGATTCTTAAACGCTCCATTCACATCGCGAATCTTACTGCGCTCCATGGCGAGTCCAGACAACGAAGGCAACTCGGCAAACGTGTGCTGAGACAGGGCGCTGGCATCCAAGTCACTCAAGTCCAACTCGTTGAGCAGATGGTGAGAGAGAAAGGGCTGAGCCGGGGGAATGACCAGCGGGTTGTTGTTGAGGGCCAGTTGCTTGAAGTTGGGCAGGGCCTTGAAAGTGTCCGGGTGCAAGGAGGCGATGCGGTTGGAGGAGAGGAGGAGCGTGGAGAACTGGTTGAGGCGCGCGCCCGGCAGCGGGGGCAGCACGTGCGAGATGCGGTTGCCGCTGAGGTCGGCCACCATGAGGCGGTTGGGCGCGCTGGGCCCCGCGACGGCGTCGAGGTGGAGCGCGGTGAGCGCATTGTGGCGCATGCGCAGCACGTTGAGCGACGGGAAGCGCCGGCCCAGGTCGTCGATGTTGGCGATGGCGTTGGAGGAGACGTCGAGGAACATGACGGAGGGCCAGTGGCCGCTGGGGAGGTCGGTGAGGCCCTTCCCGGCGCAGCTCATGATGGTGAGCACGCAGGTGCACTGCGGCGCGCACACGGAGGCTGCCGATGCCGAGATCATCGCCGAAGCCACAAGAACCACGAAGGCGTAGGGGAGCTAAGGGCAATTGAATGGTATATAAGCCAAGAACAGTGTGGACATGTGAATGCTATTTTAAACGGATACCTCAAACACTCATTAAATATTAGTCGCAACTAAGATATTTTATCTAATTTGTGCATTGATTTTTAATCATTTAAAATAATCTAATTACAATGACAAGAAACGGCTTAAGACAAGTGTTACTTTTTATTAGATCTTCTACTTTCTGCTGAATGTAGATGTGTGATGTACGTGCCAATAATGATTTAAAGTAGTGTAGAATACTGTATTGTTTGTTTCTGCAGTATAACTCAGAAGGAGGCCACAACATGATGGGCAAAATCGTCATATCGACTGACTGAGAAGCGCCTCGTCCGGGACAGCCATGTACGAATTGACTTCTATCGCGGAAGACTACGAACCCAATACTGTATTCTATTTCGTTTGTATTTCTTAATTTTATAAATTGAAACGTTAATTCCACTTACCTTTGACATTTCCATGATGTTAATTTTCTTGTTCAAAATCTTCAGATTTGCTCGTTATGAATAGCAGTGGCAGTTTGAGTGTCAGAGGTTCACTTAATTGCATTTTATAGAAATCTTAATCTCATATACTGCACGATAAGTGGGTGTCATCATGAGATGGTTTTTGAACTTTGTACAGGTTGGTGATGTAATTGAGCAACTTTGGGAACCTTGTGTGATTGTTAGGTTATATCTTAGTCGGAAAAGAGGATGTACTAGTTTTATCAAGATCGAGAAACCTTTTCATTTTAAAAAATTTCCTTTTTAAATGGTAGGTTATTTTTAATTCTTTCGGATATCCTGTGTATGTGACTACTGAGTGAAAATACGATGCATAACTTCACATATTCGGTGACAGGGTATTTCTTTGGTCGTAGTGTATGTGGAGGGTTTGGCTCTTTTAATGTTTTATAAAAAAAGCAAAACATTTTTACTTAATTAAAAAGTGATTTTTTTTAAATTGTATTTTCGTTCAATATGTTTAATTGAGACATCTGAATTAAAATCATATCCTGGAACGTGTCTCATGGACTATTACAACAGTGGAGCAAGAGGAAAAGAGACTCTTTGCTAAAATGCGATGTATATAGCTATGTCAGTGATTATAGCCTAATCCATAAAGCTACTAAAATAAGCCACTATTTAACAAAGTTTTTACTTATTTATATTACTATTAACATTAATATTTTCAGTAGCAACAGTAATTTCTCTGACCTTTTTTACATCCACATCAATGTAAATTGTTATATTACTGTTACTATCATACTGGTAATGTAATAACTATAATTTGTTCAAAAGAGTTACGAACATTTCTTAGAGAGAACTACTATTAAATTTTAGATACTATTGAATAATTTAGGAACACATAAGACATCAGTATTATGTTGAACAACTAATTTGTCAACCATCTGAAGGTCCATCTCAAGGCCCGTTACACGAGATTAGTATCGGCAAGGTGACTCAATATAAAATTCCTGGCTTTGTTAGCTGCTTCGGCTTACGACAGAAGTCAAGCCTGCGATTTTAATACCCCGTTGAGAGATTCAAAACAGAAATTTTACTTTCCCGAGCAGATTTTTTTCTGAAATCATGTTCAAGGGGCTGATAGTGTGCTGATGTGTTCTCTTGGGCCTCTTGTAAAATTGTATTCAGTTTATGGGTCAATGATTTCATATCGATCATGTGTTTCGTCCAGTTTCCCATTATGCGTTGATCGAATGCTGAGATTCCCCTTGCTTCGCATCTGGATAGCGGTAAATGCAGCTCCACTATCTTCGTACGTATTCTTGAGCGCAGGGAAATAATTTTCAGGGACAATTCCATCTAATTATTGTTCATGTTCCCTCTTCTCATAGTAGTTAGTCGCTTGTTTCACGTGTGCACGATAAGAGATGAGTCACGATGTGTAGCTTAATTCAGATGCAAGTTTTTATTAGAGGGGAGCAAATACTTTTTGTTATCAAACTTCGCCAAAACTATTGTATCCGTATAATTCTACTTACAGGGTAAGACTGAGAGTAGAAATACCGGGGCTCAAGAAAACGTGCAAAGAATCCCAATGTGTCAGAGAGTTCTCCTCAATACCTAACACATAGTTTTAAACTTTGTTAAGGTTAAATAAATAAATAAAATAAATACAGTGTTAGCATATTGCAGTAATATGCAAAATTAGAGTTGCTAACCTTCCTACAAGTTACAGGAACTTTTTGTTATAACAATGATTCCAGGCTGTTTGGCCGAATCATTAAAACCGGTTAAAGAATAAAAGAGGAAAGTACTTGCAAAGACGAAATTAATGAATTTGTTCAGATTCATTAATTCAATCTGTTGCCTTCTCATTTAAATGGGACCGAAAATTCCTGGGTTCGAGTGACGACTATGTGTAATTGTCCACGGAATATAAAAAAGATATGACGAAGCAGTCCACAGCTTCAATGAGAATTCTAGATAACGGCTACTTTTCGTGATTCCCTCCCATTCAAGGTAAGTGCGACGACAGTGACTTTAACAGTGGCACACGTACAGCATTCGACTTCCTGATTCCACTTTCAACCTCAACGCCCACCGTTTTTCCCTCATCACTGTTAAACCTAATTTGAAATAGATCGTTGTAGATTTGGGATTCAGAACTGAAATGTGCAGCGATTTACTCCGCTTGTTCAATAGAACTTCAGTTATCATCTCCGAAGTAAATTTAATGAGTGCACTTGATTATTTGAATGGCAATTGAATTCTGATGGCGGGAGATCATAGGGGCCGGCTCGTTTAATGTTGTCGTCATACACACCCCAATTACATCAATTCACAATGCACTCACAATGCGTTTTCGTCGGTTGTAAGCGAAAAAAGTAGAATTTTTCTTCCACAATACTTAGAGATATCTTCAGCGCCTCGTCACACTTATGCACAACCTTCTGGAGTTTATAGAATATAAATCATTTAGAAAAGATTGTGTAGTAACGGAAGTATTTCTCTGCACATTGTCATAAGAAACATTCATATATAAATGAAGATAAGATTTAATTTTTTTGCTCATAAAATGACTTACATCGTATATACAGTGGGAAATCTAAATATAGTCGTATGTCTGGTCAGTTTTTCAGGCAGAGTAGGCTAAAACCATCTTCATTGTAGATCGCAGGACGAATCACCAACATATTGTCACATTTTAGAAGGAAAAGATTACAAACCGAAAATTATAAAGAATATCCCTATAATATTGCACTACTAATCTGAATGATTTAATGCAGAATTAAAATAAAGAAATACAACCTTCCCAAATTAGCTTAACTGTATTTCACGAAAGTCGTGAACCGCAGTTTTCCCGAAGTACATACACTCACTCAAAAAAATTTTCGGACACCTACGATTTTACCATATTTTCTTTTATTTAGAAGAGAATATTAAACTTGTCGTAATTTTGGTGATAAATAATGAAAGACGTGCATTTAATGTATTAGAAAAATATGCAAGTTTAATTTTCACATTAAAAATTATTAAACAACAATTAATTTGAAGAAATATTACTTCTTCGGAACGTCAAAAAATATTCGGACACATAATATAAACCAATTCATAATACTAAATGAAACAAAAAATAAATACATCAATAACTTGTAGGGAGTCCTTTCATTATCAAAACTTCATTCAACCTCTTTGGCATGCTGTCTACGAGTTTTCTGGTGTATTCTGCAGAAATTTTATGCAATTCTTCGCGCAGCCTCACTTTTAATTGTTCTTTGTTGGCAATGGGCTCCTTTCTCACTTCACTGTCCAACGTTTGCCAAAGATTTTCAATGGGATTGATGTCTGGGGATTGTGGGGGAGGGTGAAGAACTTTAGGACAGTTGTATAAGAGCCACAGTTGAACCAATTGGGACATGTGTTTTGGATCATTGTCCTGATAAAAACTAAAATTGTGACCTATACCTAGCTTCTCAGCACTTTTCTTAAGGCTGTTCTTGACCACTTGAAGATATTTGTACTTGTCCATTATATCTTCAATGAACACAAGCTCACCCACACCACTCGCCGCCATACAGCCCCACACCATTACGTTCCCACCGCCGTGTTTTACTGTTGGCTGCAGATTTCTCTCTTGCAACTGTGTGTTTGCCTTTCTCCACACCAATGTTCTTCCGTCAGGTCCAAACACATTGAATTTACTTTCGTCCGAAAAAATAACTCTATTCCACCATTCAATGTCCTTGTTTACATGTTCCTCAGCGAACTCCCGCCTCTTCCTCTTGTTTATCTTATTTATGAAATGCTTTCTTCTAGCCACGCGACCATGAAATTCTGCTTTTCGTAGAATCACTCTAATAGTTTCTGGATGTACTTCCTTCCCCAGTTCTTTTCTCACCTCTGCAGCAATCTTTGGTGCACTTAATTTCGGATTCTTTTTAACTTTCCTGACGACAAAGATCTCTTTTCGACGGGAAAGTTTATGGGGACGTCCACTTTGGCGGTGAGACTCAATCCTATCTTCTTTTTTAAATCGCTTGATTATATCATACACTGTGCTTTTCTTCATATTTAGAATTTTTGCAATTTCACGGCAGCTCTTGCCTTTTGCATTATGAAATATCACTAACTGATGCAGTTTAAAAGAGCTGTTCTTCCCTTTGCGTGGCATTCTTTCAACATTCTTCAAGGAGAGACACTAATAGACTGATTTTGGACAGCGCTTCGATTGACCGTTACGACCGTCCTTGAATCAACCGTGGGAAGAGTTTCTACGTCCGTTTTCGCCCAATAGTTTGTTGACAAAAATGATTAATGTACAAGTGTCCGAATATTTATTTGGTGTGCAATTTCCGTTATTGGACGTTCTAATGCAAATTTATCATTGATGTAAAAGCGAAAAAAAATGCATTTTGCAGTGTACGAGTATTTAAAGCTAAAATAATATTAAAATTATTACTGGCATAATATTTTATGGTTTTAACAGCCTCAGAGCGCGTGAGTAAGCTGAATACTGTCCGAATATTTTTTTGAGTGCGTATGTCTTCATATTGAAGGTAGCTTGCAAAACTTAGCATAATTACTTCACTTTGCGAACGTTTTGTTGAGCTTGTTTTACGTTAGTTGTTGTAGAAATACGGCCAGGAGAATGGGTTGATATTTTATTATCAATAGCGTAAAATAAAATTTGTAGTTTGTCAACTTTGCAAATACATTTTGTATTTCTTGGGAACAAAACTATCTGGTATTGAAATGTAGCTAACCATGTTTTGTTGATAGTTTTATTCACCATTCAGTAACGCCTAATAAAAGGCTACGGATAGGGATTCTGGAGCAAGGAAACATGCTCAGATTATACTTTTCCCTCACGCATCACAGACAGATTTTACTGTTTTGACGAAATAAATTAAAATAAATCAAATACATTTGCTAGATGAAAAAAACAGCAAACCTTAATGAAAAGGTACAATCAATGCACTCTGTCAAAATCACCCATCGAATTGCTACTAGTTAGGTATATTTGTATTGTTGAGCACAATAATTAATTTTTGTTTCAACTATTTTTTTAATATAAAACGTTATTACAAAAAAGTAAATTAGTATATTACTTAGTATATTAGTATATTAGCAAAAAAGTATATTACTAAAAAGTTGCATTTATTATACGTTATTTTGAGGTACACGTTACTTTAAAATATTGTCGCCAAACTCTTCAGATACAAGTGTTAGCCTTCATAATTATATTTGTGTACAGTCTTGAAGTCAAATTCTAAGTAAATCAAGTTCGCACACTTAAGTACATCCGCACTAATAAAATCGATTTCAGAGAACAACCACCATTCCATTTCCAGTCAGTTGCCGAAGATAACATATTCTTAGAAATATCAGATACGAGAAGTAATGTATTCGTAGAACTCAAGAACCTTAATCAGAAGACTTCCGTTCTCCAAGACGAAAAATTAACGAGAAGAAAGAGTTCGAATGGTTTATCTTGAAACACTTGACTCAGGAGAGCATTTATGTTCTGCAACTCCAACTATATAAGATACACAAATTGTGTCAGAAGGATACAGTCGCACAAGGAGTCTCACTCAAAAGAGATCCACTGCACTTGAAGCTTTGATTTCAGTACCTGACAATGGCCGTGAGGAATGTAAGTAGCACAGAAACGAATGTAGCCAAGGCAATGATGTGACCAAGAATAATGTTGACGGCCGTAAACATTTATCAAGTTGATAATAACTAACATCTAATATTGATAATGGTTATCAACTGCGAGTATATTAAACAAATTATTTCCAAATTAAGGGCCACACATACATAAATTTCTATGATGCTAGTAACATTCGTAACAGCAGGATCATGCTTATTGGTATTTACATTTTCAGCTCCCCTATGCCTTCGTGGCAGTTTTAGCCGCAGCGACGATCTCCGCGTCGGCAGCCTCCGTGTGCGCGCCCCAGTGCAGCTGCGTGCAGAACATTATGAGCTGCGCCGGCAAGGGCCTCACCGACCTCCCCAGCGGCCACTGGCCCTCCGTCATGTTCCTCGACGTCTCCTCCAACGCCATCGCCAACATCGACGACCTGGGCCGGCGCTTCCCGTCGCTCAACGTGCTGCGCATGCGCCACAACGCGCTCACCGCGCTCCACCTCGACGCCGTCGCGGGGCCCAGCGCGCCCAACCGCCTCATGGTGGCCGACCTCAGCGGCAACCGCATCTCGCACGTGCTGCCCCCGCTGCCGGGCGCGCGCCTCAACCAGTTCTCCACGCTCCTCCTCTCCTCCAACCGCATCGCCTCCTTGCACCCCGACACTTTCAAGGCCCTGCCCAACTTGCGGCAACTGTCACTCAGCGACAACCCGCTGGTCATTCCCCCGGCTCAACCCTTCCTCTCTCACCATCTACTCAACGAGTTGAACCTGAACCGGGTGGATGCGAGTGCATTGTCAGAGTACACGTTTTCTCAACTTCCGTCATTGGTCGTCGTCAGTCTCGAGGAAAGTGGAGTTAGAGCAGTCAACGGAGTGTTCAAGAATCTTCAGTCTCTGGATACTCTCTATCTGCAAGCTAATGCCATCACAGAAATCGCGGTAAGTTTCAAAACGGTGTAAGGAAATTATTTTTTAGTTAAATGCAGAGCAGAATGGCACAAAGAAATGAAAATAATTCTCTCGACATACTGTTTATTGAGATATAAAAAGGGAAGTTTGGAATAAATCACATATATAAACACATTTTATAAAATTATGACACAAAAATCTCTTGACAATTTGAAGAGAATATTACTTGTTTTAGTTCTGTCCGCATGTCATGGTTGCTACAGTGGATAGAGTAGACTAACTTGTTTATATCTGCCATGGGGTTTGATATTGAAAAGATCGAACCGTTTTTATCTGGAATAAATTCCAAATGTTGTGGAGATACTCAATGTTCATGTATAATTGAAATTAACTCTCATTTTTTCTTGTATTTACAGGCTGAGAATTTCTCCCCCGCCAGAAACCTGAAGGTCTTGTCCATGGATCGAAATCCGCTAGTGCGTATCGACACAGAAGTTCTTCCAGTCCAAGATGGCGGTGAGCTTGCAATCGAAGACACCCCGTTGTCATGTGCGTGTGCATATCACGAAGTTGCGAGATGGGCGACGGAGCACAGCGTAAAACTGTTCGCGACCTGTAATGGTATTTCGAATTGCTGATAAGATGGAATTCTTCCTTAAGTTCTCTGCTTTCTGTGAAGCTAAACTTACGAATATTCTTTTTATTAAGAACGCACGATGTTCATTTCTTAGAAGATCTTCACATTATTTTTAAATGTTCATTGATGCGAAAGAATAATTATGTAGCGCAGACAATTAATGAACCACACATCAGCGTTTTATGCTCCATAATCAACTTCTTTTTTAACACCGCTGAATCTCAATACGAAAGATGGTTGTAATTTATTAGAGTTAGACTATGTATGTCATACATTTGTATATAGACATTATTTTGAGACGAAAGGGATTATCTGAATACGAAATTCTTAAAAGTGTAAAAATATTTATTTGAAAATCCTATTATATGCTGGAACCTCGTTGAATGTAAACAAGAAAACTACTGTGAAAAATACATTGTAAAATGGTATATTGTAATAAATTATTTTTTGTATTCAGAACAATCTTACAACCTGTTTTATACCTATCAGTTCACATTCCCTCGCAGACATTTCTTTGTGCTTCTATTTTTTAATGTTTCTGACTTTTTATCCATTAAACAAATCAATTGAAATATGAATTTTAAAAGTGAAACCGATGAGCATGATTGATCTTATATATTCAAAATATAAACACAAGATTCAAGACTTTATAGATACAAAACTACATTTTTCAAAGGCTGAGGAATCTTCGAAACTACATTTTTCAGAGGGTTTCGTATACCGAACTTTACAATTAAGAATTTTATACATTACTAGCTGATGTTCTCTTCAGGAGTTGATTAGCTTTTATACGTTCACTGAAAACTGCTCGAACGGACGTCTGGATAATGCGGTTTTCTCCATAATGGGCTTTTTCACAAAGAAACGTGAATGAATTCCCCCTTTTCGGCGGCCACATGAACTCGCGGTCCGGACAACGCCGCGGACTCAGTATAAAAATAAAAAAAAAATTAACTTTCGATTCATACAGTACAGCAGAATAGTGACAGGCCATGTTTAGCATCACTGCTGCCATAAGAGACAGTTATACATTCTCAACCTCGGAAACGCCATACCAAAAATATTAAGCTACCCTTTCGGTTTTATGAGATGTTTTTTGGGGCATTTAAGATTCGCTTAATCATGAGTTAAATGTACATGACTGTTTCAATTTCATCGTCCATTCATATATTGAACATTGATATACAAGTTAAAGAAATAACGACATCGAACTAACTATTCATAATGTCTCTTTTCCTTAAAATCGAACTTAGTATTATACAAAATCCCATACACTTATTTCATATGTTTCTATCATTAGTAATTTACGATATGCATCTATGTACAGTGGTTTTATAAAGTTTGTCCAAAATTGGAAGTAGGAATAAATCTGAGAAACGTCTTTGAATACTTCAGAAAATATTTTAATACAAAATTACTTCGTAAAGGCAAAATAAATCCAATAAAAGCAGTGAACGAGACTTATGTTAGGATATTAAAAAATATTACTAAATGTTCCAAAATTTCAGTTCAGAAACATAGTATTCTTTCATGTGTTGTGATGGCTTGCATTATAACGTATACTAAACGTAACACTACACTACATTACTCGTGATGTAGAAAATACAAGAACAATTAATTTGAACTATTACACTTTGAACAAGTAATAGAAAAAATGTTTAAGAATGCATAGAAAAATAGTTTCTGATCATATTTGGTAAGTTCTTGAAGAGTCCAAGTTGTAGGGGATTGCTCAGTTTATTGTATTTAGGTTGGAGTAGCAATTATTGGAAAGGTGGACAATATGATTGATGATCGGTGACATATTCAGTTCTTTATGAAGTTGCACGCCTGAGATGAACCATTAGGTTTGTGTTGCTCATCTGTAGAATCAATTTTGTACAATTTGAAGTTTATTGATGTAGTAAATAAATGCGTAGGTACAGATTAGACATGCGCAAAGCGTTAATGGTCAGACTATGGCTTTGTAAAGTGTAGCGGCATTTGTTAGGGATAGACAACTTTACAAGTTTACAAAGGGTTTTAGTTGAGCTATGACGTTTGAAAGCAAAGAACACGAAGCGAGCACCTCTCAACACGAAGCGCGTACCTCTCAACACGAAGCGCGTACCTCTCAACACGAAGCGCGTACCTCTCAACACGAAGCGCGTACCTCTCAACACGAAGCGCGAACCTCTCAACACGAAGCGCGTACCTCTCAACTCGAAGCGCGTACTTCAGAAAACACGAAGCGCGTACCTCTCAAAACGAAGCGCGTACCTCTAAACACGAAGCGCGTACCTCTCAACACGAAGCGCGTACCAGAGAAAACACGAAGCGCGTACCTTAGAAATCTAAAGCGCGTACCTCAGAAAACACAAAGAGCGTACCTTAGAAAACACGAAGCGCGTACCTCAGAAAACACGAAGCGCGTACCTCAGAAAACACGAAGCGCGTACCTCAGAAAACACGAAGCGCTTACCTCAGAAAACACAAAGCGCGTACCTCAGAAAACACAAAGCGCGTACCTCAGAAAACACAAAACGCGTACCTCAGAAAACACGAAGCGCGTACCTCAGAAAACACGAAGCGCGTACCACAGAAAACACGAAGCGAGTACCTCAGAAAACACAAAGCGCGTACCTCAGAAAACAAGAAGCACGTACCTCAGAAAAGAAGAAGCGCGTAACTCAGAAAACACGAAGCGCGTACCTCAGAAAACACAAAGCGCGTACCTCAGAAAACACGAAGCGCGTACCTCAGAAAACACGAAGCGCGTACCTCAGAAAACACGAAGCGAATACCTCTGAACACGAAGCGCGTACCTTTGAACACGAAGCGCGTAGCTCTGAACACGAAGCGAGGAACTTCCAACACGAAGCGAGGAACTCTGAACACGAAGCGAGGACCTCTGAACACGAAGCGAGGAACTCTGAACACAAAGCGAGGAACCCTGAACACGAAGCGAGCACCTCTGAACACGAAGCGAAAACCTCTAAACACACAGCGCGTACCTCAAAAAAACGAAGCGCGTACCTCAGAAAGCGAAGGGCGTACCTCAGAAAACACGAAAGAGCGTACCTCAGAAACACAAGCGCGTACCTCAGAAAACACGAAGCGCGTACCTCAGAAAACACGAAGCGCGTACCTCAGAAAACACAAAGCGCGTACCTCAGAAAACACAAAGCGCGTACCTCACACATCACGAAGCGCGTACCTCAAAAAACACGAAGCGCGTACCACAGAAAACACGAAGCGCGTACCTCAGAAAACACAAAGCGCGTACCTCAGAAAACCAGAAGCGCGTACCTCAGAAAACACAGAAGGGTACCTCAGAAAACACGAAGCGCGTACCTCAGAAAACACGAAGCGCGTACCTCAGAAAACACGAAGCGCGTACCTCGGAAAACAAGAAGCGCGTACCTCAGAAAACACGAAGCGCGTACCTCAGAAAACACAAAGCGCGTACCTCAGAAAACACAAAGCGCGTACCTCAGAAAACACGAAGCGCGTACCTCAAAAAACACGAAGCGCGTACCTCAGAAAACACGAAGCGCGTACCTCAGAAAACACGAAGCGCGTACCTCAGAAAACGCAAAGCGCGTACTCCAGAAAACACGAAGCGCGTACCTCAGAAAACAAGAAGCGCGTACCTCAGAAAACACGAAGCGCGTACCTTAGAAAACACGAAGCGCGTACCTCAGAAAACACAAAGCGCGTACCTCAGAAAACACAAACCGCGTACCTCAGAAAACACGAAGCGCGTACCTCAGAAAACACGATGCGCGTACCTCAAAAAACACGAAGCACGTACCTCAGAAAACAAGAAGCGCGTACCTTTAGAAAACACGAAGCGCTTACCTCAGAAAAAACAAAGCGCGTACCTCAAAAAACACAAAGCGTGTACCTCAGAAAACACACTACGCGTACCTCAGAAAACACGAAGCGCGTACCTCAGAAAAAACGAAGCGCGTACCTCAGAAAACACGAAGCGCGTACCTCAGAAAACACAAAGCGCGTACATCAGAAAACACAAAGCGCGTACCTCAGAAAACACGAAGCGGGTGCCCCAGAAAACACGAAGCGCGTACCTCAGAAAACACGAAGCGCGTACCTCAGAAAAAACAAGAAGCGCGTACCTCAGAAAACACGAAGCGCGTACCCACTCCAGAAAAAACAAGAAGCGCGATACCTCCAGAAAACACGAAGCGCGTGCACCTCAGAAAAACACAAAAAGCGCGTACATCAGAAAACACAAAGCGCATTACCTCAGAAAACACGAAGCGGTGCCTCAAGAAAACACGAAGCGCGTACCTCAGAAAACACGAAGCGCGTACCTCAGAAAACCGAAGCGCGTACCTCCAGAAAAGCTCCTGAAGGCGGCGCCTCACATCACGGCGCGTACCTCAGAAGAAAAACACAAAGCGCGTACCTCAGAAAACACGAAGCGCGTACCTCAGAAAACACGAAGCGCGTACCTCAGAAAACACGAAGCGCTTACCACAGAAAACACCAAGCGCGTACCTCAGAAAACACAAAGCGGGTACCTCAGAAAACAAGAAGCGCATACCTCAGAAAACACGAAGCGCGTACCTCAGAAAACACGAAGCGCGTACCTCAGAAAACACAAAGCGCGTACCTCAGAAAACACAAAGCGCGTACTTCAGAAAACACGAAGCGCGTACCTCAGAAAACATGAAGCGCGTACCTCAGAAAACCCGAAGTGCGTACCTCAGAAAACACGAAGCGCGTACCTCAGAAAACACGAAGCGCGTACCTCAGAAAACACAAAGCGCGTACCCCAGAAAACACAAAGCGCGTACTTAAAAAAACACGAAGCGAGTACCTCAGAAAACACAAAGTGCGTACCTCAGAAAACAAGTAGCGCGTACCTCAGAAAACACGAAGCGCGTACCTCAGAAAACACGAAGCGCGTACCTCAGAAAACACGAAGCGCGTACCTCAGAAAACACGAAGCGCGTACCTCAGAAAACACGAAGCGCGTACCTCAGAAAACACGATGCGCGTACCTCAGAAAACAAGAAGCGCGTACCTCAGAAAACACGAAGCGCGTACCTCAGTCAACACGAAGCGCGTACCTCAGAAAACACGAAGCGCGTACCTCAGAAAACAAGAAGCGCGTACCTCAGAAAACACGAAGCGCGTACCTCAAGAGAAAACGCAAGCGCGTGCCTCGGAAAAATGACGCG
>BLKR01010245.1:0-63470 GCA_011170035.1 Teleogryllus occipitalis
TGACTTCAATCGGTCAGGACGGTGCCGCCCTTCCCTTTGATACGAGTATTTCCTATTTTGGGTCTGAACTCCCTACTTATTTCTCTCATACCCCGGTTTCAATTTCTTGTATTTCTCGATTTCCGCGCATTTTTTGGATGAATTGGTTTTTATCTTTTCCTGTATATTTTTGTATTTGGGAATTTAGTCTCCTTATCTCTGCATGGTCTCCTTCTATCTTGGCTTTTTTATGGTCTTGAGCTATCTTTGACGTTTCTGCAGTAAGCCATTTAGGGGCCTTGAAGGCCTTTTTGGGAATCAAAGAAGATCCACTTGTGATGATTCCTCCTGATATCTGCCCAAAGACGATCGGGGTTTTCCCACTGTGTGTCCATTGTTCCATTACGAGAGGAGCTCGTTACCAGCATTTTCTTTCGGCAACTTCTTTCGGCACCTTATCCATGTCGAATACTACCCTCTTTTTCCGAGTTTCTAATTTCCTTAGTTCCTTAGGACTCTAATTTTGGCGATGCATGCAATACAACACTGAATTATTACTCTAAATATCATTAATTTAGTTTTTTTACTTATATTCCTTTTCTAGAAGACAGAGTTCGGGAACCAATAAGTTTTCTACCATGTTTGACACGTTACAATACCTCTGCCTCATAGGAGCACTGGTTCCCAATTTATTATTCCCTACATATTATATATCTTCAGTTTTCTTAATTTTGTTTCCGGAACTATTCTTACTTTTTTATGGAATCTTTGCAAGTTCTAATAAAGTCGTCGTAAGAGAATTTTAAATTTATGTAAGGACTTATAAATATGCAGGTTTTTTAACAGAAGAATTGGTATAATAATTAATTTTAAATTGAGGGGCAGGATACATTAAGAGATTAAAGTAAATAATAATAAAAACCATGTGGGGGAATTCAGAATTTATTGATGGAAAAAATCAGTAAGCTCCTATATAATAGTAAAAGAATATATTTTACCTGTTAATTACCATATAACGGAACAATATTGTCAGAACACATGAAAACGTTGGGTTTTATGGTTGTAAACTCTCCACAAAATAGAAATTGCAACATAACAATAACCAAATTCTACGAGAACTTTCGGGATTTTTGAGGCTGCAACTGACAGCTGTTAATAAAGATTGCTGTAAAAAGGACGTTGCAGAGAAGAAATGTGCCGATCTTGGTGCACAGGATGGCTGGTGCTGGTGGCGAGGTCTTCTTTGAAGTTGTCTCTAGATGCCTCAGCCCTGAGTAGCAAACGATGCGGCGAATGGAAGCTCCGCAAAACTGCATCGACATCCGGAATGACCTGCGTTGTATACAGAGCAGTGCACTTCAACTCTCTCTGCTAGACACGAGTATTTGAAGCACTGCACGAAAGACAAACTTCCATTTATAAAAAGAGATCGTTTGTTTAAAAGCTGTGAAAGAAAACATACTTCTATAATATTTAGAACTTTTTTCTTCATTCGCTATTATTGTTACCAAATAACATTTTATATTAAAATGTATTCGTTTGTAAATTTAAAATCAATTTCTACTTGTGGAAGTGTGAAATTTTAATAACCTGTGCAAGTGACAAATCATTCATCATACTGAAACAGTCTCTTCGAATTCCAGATTACTGTTAAACTTCAATGATGAAAAAATAACAGTTCGTATTCGTTTTGTACGTGTAGACATGTGAAAATTGTTCTAGACATCACAACTGTTTCCAAGATAATGATGATAGTGTCATCGACAATAGTATCGATAGATAATAGGGTGGAAGTCATGACATGTAAAAGATTTGAAACTGACAGAGAAGAGAATGGAGACGAAAGATAGTGTCAGGATTTAAAGTAGAATATTAGATTGAACATTTTGAATTGCTGTCCTAGTTCGCTATCGTGTTGCGCCGATTCTTGCTATTGTTATGTCACGTTAACATTAATGTTGATATTAAAGCTAATTAGCTGGGATATCGAGGAGAAGGAGAAGAAGAATAGGAAGAAGAAAGAGAAGGAGAAACATAAGGAAGGGGAAGAGATGGTTGAGAAAAAGGAGAGAAAGGAAGACAAAAGGATGGAATATGAGGAGAAGGTGGATGAGAAGGAGAAAAAGAAGGAAAAGACGATTGAGGAGGAAAAGAAAACTGAGGAGGAGGAAGATAAAAAAGGGGAAAGAAGAAAGAACTTTTGAATTAGCCCAATACTGTTTGTTCTGGTTTTCACTAATCGAATCATGTACTGTGGATATTCTTATTTCTCATTTATGCAATCCCGGTACAATCGGATCCTGAAAGTTGTTTTAAATTAGAATTAGAATAAGACTACCAGAGTCCCTTTGATCACATCAAACTAAAGGAAGAGCTGCAGAAAAGTTAGAAAAAAGCTCTATGTATTCACTTACTGAATGTTTAAAACTCAAAAAACATTGCTCTGTGTCATTCAGTATTTGTTCTCGAAAACAAATGAAATAAGGGAGGCTTGCAAATTCTAGGCCAATACAATCACTATTCACTATGAGCACGTTGAAAAATTTTCTGAAATTGTAATTGAAATGTTTCACATTTACCAAGATCTGTAAAAGTATACAGTGCGCCAGGAAAGTTTCTCCATAGTGGCACCATGCTGATGAAAGTGTTAATCAACAAAGATCATGTATCAGGAGCAACTTGCCCCCCTCCCGTCCGATGGTCGGCATAAAAGCAGGGGGAGGGGCGAGATGACGGCAGGTATGCGACACTAGCTCCCCCTGCGGCGGCGAAGCTGAGGTCGGAAGCGGAGGCGGTGCGGAGAGAATTTCGTAGCGCGCTGTTATAGGGAAGTATGGCAAAAGGATCCTGCTGTCTACATTAACTCAAAAAACACTTATAATTATAATCGCTGATTCTTTTATCAACAGACACTTGTCAGATGATTGCTGGACTTTGCGTTGGCATTTAAAATCTTTCTTGTCACTTAAGAAAAATCGCTATTTTCGCTTCGCTAACTATAATGTATATGTTTGCTCTAAGTCGAAATGTCGACCACTTTCAATAGATAGATTCATGAAGTTTATAGGACTGTAGAATTCATGAATCTATCTATTCAAAGTGGTCGACATTTCGTCTCAGAGCAAACATGTAGAATCGTGGATATATTACAACTCACGAATGTAACAATAAACAAATGACGCCAGATAAGCGTGCATTCTATTATTTTACAATTTAAAATATAGTGTTTGTTCTACAAAAGCAATGAATAATAGTAAGCGATTTTATCTCAGGCCCACTACCTTTTCGTTCGTACCTTGCCAGCGTCAAGGCATGTTGCGCAGCACGGCCATAACGGGCAGCAGGCGCGGCGCCAGCGCCCCCGGCAGGGCCGGCAGCGAGAAGCGCCTGCTGCGGCGGCGAAACAGGGGGCTGGTGACCGGGGGCGCGCGGTGCCCGGTGGAGGGGACGGCGGCGGCGACGGCCGAGGCGGGGGCGGGGGCGGGGGCGGGGCCGGGGGCGCCCAGGCCGTCGGTGGCTGCCGAGGCAGCCGATCCGTCACCGGCAGCGCCCTGACCGCCCATGTCCACGCTGGAGTCACGGCGCAGAGGCGACGTCGCGCTTTCCCTAAAACAATTGACACTAGGCGTCCATCGACTTTTTCTTTCAACCCCCATCCGAGTACAGACGTAAATTGTTCTTGGAGCAGGGAAAAGATTTAGCGTCACAGGGTTTACTTTCGTAATCGCTATCATGATTTCCTATCATGATAGCCTTCAATGAGTGAGACTACCCAAAATTTCAGTTGTTGAGGTAAGGGCTCCAGAAGCAGGCATTATGCTCACATATTCCTACGTAATAAATGATAGGGAAATGAATTACGGGTCGTGAAGCGCCTACGTCCAAACGCGGGAAGTCTGGAGTGAAAAGGGGGTCGTGCGAGGCAAGCACCTGTCGGTGCTCCTGCCCATGACGTGCCGGCGCCAGCGCCGCGCGTCCGTGCCCACCACCGCCACGACGCCCGGCGTGCGGGAGCAGGCGCGCGACAGCTCGCGGCGCGCGAGGGCGCCGGCGGCGCGGGCGGCGGGCGCGGCGGGCGGCGGACGATAGTGGGCCACGTGGGGCAGCGGCGCGGGCGGGCGGCGAATGCGCCGGGAGGTGGCAGCGAGCGCCGCCGCCACGCCCACGGCCCCCGCGCCTGCGGCCGGCCCCGCCCCCACGGCCCCGCCCCCGCCGCCGCGCCGCCGCCGCAGCCCCGTGCGCTCCCAAGAGGGCGGCGCGGGCGGCACGCGCGCCGACGCCACCACCAGCTCCGCCACCACGGCCGCCGCCGGCCGCGCGCGCCGCGCAGAGAAGTGCTGGAAGGCGGCGGCCGCGGCCGACGGGAGGACGTTGGGCTCCTCCAGCTTGTTCCCTCTGCACGCTGCAGCTCGCCCCGCTCCGGACACGGGTGGCGCGATGCCAACAGCGTCTCCCGCGCGTCCACCTTCTGCGGCAAACATGACACTGTCTTTTTACTTTCTCCCACTCTATTTACTAAGTACAGAACAAATAAAGTAATACTGCAACGTAATCCTGTTAGCGACAGAAAAAAAACATTTTGTGGATTCCTGATACCGAAAAGTGAATAATTCTGGCTCCAACACCAATGTATGTACCAAATTACTTACAAATCAATAATGATTTGATATAAAATATTAAATTATTTATATAAAATTTTATGATATAAAAATTATTTTCTAAAGTAACATTAATTTTTTCTTTGTTTACTCTAAATGAGAGTTCGTCTCATAGTGCAATTTTTACAGTTCGTAAACAAAAACTCATGTTAATGTTGTACTCAGAATTGAACCACACTGACCTGATGTTCGAACGCTACTCGATTATCAATTATATTAAGAGTGTCAGTTTGGTGAAGTTGCATTAGCCTTTCTTTTCCATTTCCGTTAGGCGCTCATGTTTACAGCTTGTCAGTGGTCCCTTGCCCGTAATTTTTTATAATAATAATGATGGATTCCTCCAGGAGTTCACGGCATGTTTTCTGGGGTGGAGTAATTAGGTTTGCAGGACAGACTATCGAGAACTGTCATGGTTTCAGCTGTTGGAAGTTAACACTGCCGTGTAGAAGGAAGTTGGCCAACTCCTGTTTCGAGGGTGCGGGCGACCGAATTGAAGTGGCAGGCACCCCTCCGCTCCATCGCCTAGCAACGATGCTAATGAATGCTAAGACACATTGCTCCTTCTCGTAGTCCTCAACAAAATAAAACTATTGGAATTTCTCATTGTTTCAAGGAGAATACACGAAACAAGAAGAGAAATTCGGATTTGCAAATTCGAAAATTCACAAAATTATGCTAAACTATTCATATTTTTAAGAAATGTAGATGGCCTTTTTTAAGAACTGCTTGTTTAGAATATATTTCATTTAAGAAAGAAACTGTCATCAATATTGTACTTTTGCAATGTTATTTTTTCCCTACTAGCAATTTTTGAAATAACAGAGTTCGCCGAAAATGGAACCAGAAGCTTATTCTTTGCAGTTCTTTGCCACATATGAGGGACAAAATTAAAGAAGAAATTTGGATCGGTTTTTAAGAAAATAATTATTTAAAATTTTTAAATCGCGTATGTTTCACGAAAAATTACGCAAAATTATTCATATTTTTGAAAAATTGTACATAGCTTCACTCGAAGATTAGTTTAAACAACAGATTTCATTAAGGGAAATATTTCTAGCTTCATTATTCTAGTTGTACGTAGACGCTGAAAAACTATTGAATTTTTGCAATTTTCAAATAATCGAGAATTTTAATGAAAATGAGACCCAAGTCATTTCTTTAACAGTTCGTCACATTATCCAAGGACAAAGATCTTTTTTTTTTCAAAACGTTATTGAGGCTTCATGTAAAGTACTCCCAAAAATCAAAATATCCGTTTCAAATTTGCAGGGCCTTGAGTTTGTTCAGATCGATCGGAGAGTATCAATTTTGGAGAATACATATCGATGTCGCAAACGGCACTCCAAGCGAATGAGATGTGTCGAAAGTGATTGTTTTACCTTACATCGGAGTAATCAATAAAATGTTCATTGGGTAGCTTCTTATTCCTTGGGCGACTTACACGACATGAGAGGTGGAGCGTTGTCACCCATTCAGAAGATATTTCAGCAGATATTTCTTCGCTTTGTTAGCGATCCTGATTTAAAAGCAGGTGTAGCAAACGGAGTTCACCGAACAACTGTTTGCAAAACTATAACATTTGTAATGTATAAAACCTTCAGTAAGCTCATGAATGGTTTAAGTTTGCAACGCACATGAACTATGCTCGGGAACAGTGGGCAGAAAGATCTGCAATTGCCGTTATAGATTGTATTTGCATCCCAATAAAGAAACCTACTTATCATGGCGATGAATACATAAATCGCAAGAATTTTGTAAGCATTAACGTTCAAGCTACATTCAATGCGAATGAAGAGTTCACTTGTGTAGATACTCAGTGGGCCGGATGTACACATGACAGTCGAATGCTCAAACGATCTGACCTTTCTGAATTTATGAGCACACAGAAAAAGTGATACAGCATAACCCATGATCGCTTACACCGTGCAGAAATCTTTCAACACTTGAGAAAATGGCATACATAGCCTCTTCCCTAAGGAGCGCGTTATAATAGAACGATGTTTCTTCATGTTCTTCATTTTTCCTTAATTGTTTTTCTTTTATTTCCTTTCCGAATTGTTACATATATTTTCCCCTCAATGAAATTCAGACTTTTTCTTTGGCCAATTTAATTCTTTGCACCTGCGATTTGTTAAAGAGTATTTTTTACTTTTTTAACAGAGTTAAAAACCGGCCCTGATTACAGTCGCTCTCATTATTTTATATATCTTTATCAGAAGATTTATTGAAATCGCTCAATTTTGCGTATTCAATACCTTCAAAACTGTAAAACTTGTAGGTAAAACCGTAAAACGTCAAAAACTTCACACCTTCAAAACGTGAACGTAAGCAAATACAAAAACCATGAACATGGCCTCCTGTGTTTGCCTAGCAAATGCTACAATTTTCCAAATTTAGCTCCCTGGTATTAGCAAAAGTTTATTCACTCCTTAGCTAGCAAATGCTAGTCCTAGGAGGTGAAACTAGTTAGAAAATTCTAAGGCAAACACTAAATGCTGTAAGCTTTTGCTTACTTTTTATTCACATCACTTAATATAAACAAAATAAAATAAAATCTTCTACCTCACCTTTTGCAAGGCAAAATGACTGCACTAATTCTGGAGATTGCATTTATAACGTTTTCTAGTACAGGTATTGTGTATTAAAAGACACCTATGGCAATTGAAACTTTCTTCTCGCATAATAAATAATGTTTAGGTGAAAAGTGCTGAGAAATAAAGAATATTTGACATGTAGATTTACAGCGAATTACGTATCAGCGCAGTTCCAGACTTAATCCGACAATTTAAATGAAATGGGTTGAGGGAGATTAATGAAATTCGCTCTTTTCTAAAATTACCACCGCCCTACACTGAATTGTTGAAAGTTTAAAAAACGGCACACCTCTAAAGACGAAGACCAATATCCCCTAAACAATTAATGCACGTTTTTACTGGACCTCTCAAGCTTTATATCTTATTACAAATGAACGTGAGTTTAATTACATTTTATGATGCTAACACAACACTCGCTTAATAGTTGAACTGAAACATTAGAATAGTTTGATCTTGAACGTAAGAATTTTTACGTTAGCTTTAAAATAGTGATGCATTGATTTTTCATTTCAAACATGGTCTTAGAGAATTATCCTAGACTGTGATTTCAAATGAAAATAATTGGAACAACTCAATAAATCACAATTTGTGTCCGACGTTAACTCACAATTTTCTTAATACCTACAATTGTGAGAGTTTCAAAGCACCTTGAATAATTAATCAAATAACGACTGGATAAACAAGTTTTATTTTTTAATTAAGTCAAATGTTTTGAAGTGTATAACAATATTGTTTTGTTTTTCTACGCTAGATGAATTTGCACATTTTCATAGACTGCGACTTTATTACCATAATAAATTATAGTAGCATGTACGGAAAAATACTTTTCTTTCCCATGAAATATGCACATAAATCGTTTTTGAATTGTTCTGACGAGTGAAGTTGTGCGCAAACTACATTGTTCAACAACAGTGTTGCCAGGTTAGGGGTTTTTCCCCTAAATTTATTTTTTTGTTGGTATTTTATGAATATTTAGGGGACAAATTTATTTGGGAGTTTTCGTAGAGATTTTTAAATTTTAATTTTGTTAAAATATCTATTGTGTATCACAAAACCCTAAAATAGTTACCTATGATTAATGGAGGTATATTTATTCAAAATAACTAAGCACATTAAGACAACTTATTAGCGAGTAAGATCATTTGAATGAATTCCCTCGTTTAAAATTGATCGGTTATTTGTTACAACCAAAGATTGGTAGAAAAGGAAATACAGTTGATGAAAAGGATTGAATCACAGCAATAAACTAGAGGTGCTTCAGAATGACACAGACTTTCTTGTAGTAAAGTTTACTACCTTCCTGGATGTGGAATGGTACTGTACAGTCTTACCCTCCTTCTTAGGTGCTGCCATCTATCGCCGCCCAAAGTAAATTTGCTTGACATTTTCTCAACTTTTCGGCTTCCAAATAGAAGAACCGTAATATTATTTTAGAAATAATAAAGAAGGCTAAAACCTCGTCCTAAATAATAATTTTCATTGTAAAATTTCGAGCCGTTTTTACGAAAATGGCGGGTAAGCGTTACTGTAAATGCGAAATTTGAAGCTCTTTTTCCCAGAAATCTATTGAGTTTTCGAAAAACTTCGTTTGAAGTTATTTAAAGCACTTCCACTCACAAATGTAATAATGTATATAAATTGATAGAAATGTGCATATTAACAGCGTGAGAGATATTTAAAAGAAATTACATTTTTTGAAAAAACAAAAGACCACAAGAAAATAAACTTTGCAATGAAGTCTCTGCTTAATTAATTGCTCTCACGTCATATTTCGGAATAGTGACGGTCGATATGTAGTTGAATATTCCTTGCTTCTAAATGAGTTTGAAATGCCTTCATCTAGAGATAGTGGTCTTAGACGCTTCTATGATATCTAAGTTTGAATCTGACCCGATGCTCAAAAAACAATATTTCGACTTTATTTCAGAATACTTACAACTAGATCATAATATGGAGCTAGCCCCGGATCAAACCTCTGATGGAGGGCGCGTGGATTATTTGATACATCACTCGGAATTTAAAGACGGAAAGATCAGAATAGTTTTTGATTATTCATTTTGTAATCTATCAAATCATTAAAAGTATGCAAATCATTAAAAGTACATTAATCAGTTCAATTAGCACTATCCACTGGAAAGGTTTGAAGAAAGAATTTGAAGCTATTTTTGAGAAAATGGCGTTTGGTCGTTTCTCAAAATGCAGAAATTTGAGCTCATTTTCACAGAAAACTTGAGGATTCGAGAAACGTTATTTGATATTATTTAAAGCACATGTACTTTAAATAATGTGAAGAGATAGTTTCTAATGTAAATATTACTGACGTGAGAGACAAGTCCAAAAAAATATATTTTTGAATTTTTTGAAAAAAGAACAACAAAGAATAGAGCTAAATGACGATTATGTCTACGTATAAGGTAAAAATCTGTCTTCAATTTTATAGTTGTATTGAAAAAAATTCCAACTTTCGCAACTTTCGAAATTTCAGAGTTAACCGTGAAAATCGGACCTATGCCACGTATATAAGTGTATTGTACTCTATTCTTACAAGAAATTTAAAGAAAACATTTTGAGCCATTTTTCAGAAAATTTTGAAAATGTCCGTGGGCCTTCATGAGAAGTACCCCCAATGTTTTTCAAAATTTCAAAGCTTCAACTAGAGCCAGATGGATATTGGTTTCTTCAATTTGGAAAAGATCGTACGCATGGTTTAGGCGCTAGCCGTGTTCACAGACGGACGAATAGACAAGACAGACAGACGGACGTTAAAAAAAAAACACTTTTTCGGTGCCAGGAGACCCCAAAATTTTAATACCTTCTCAAACATTGAATTTGGTGCTTTTGAACCAAAAACATCAAATTCAGTGTTTGTTCAAACACCAAATTCAATGTTTTTGAAACAAAAACACCAAAATTTTTTAACAATTTGAGGAAGTATGGAAATTGAAGAAATACAACAAATATTTGTATATTATTATTTGTATATTATGAATCGTAAGAACTACTGTAGTTATGAAATGTCAGAAGTGTTTCGACACCGTGATCCACAATAGTATACAGGAATATGAATCCGGGGTAAGTAGCAATATTTTAAAAATTCTTTAGAATCTTTCTGAAAGAGTATCAGTGAAAGTAAGATCAACACTCATTCTGTGACCAATTCGACAGAAGTAACACAAGGCGTACTATAAGGTGATTCGTTGAGCCCTACACTATTTGCTCTTTCCCTTCGTGACATTACCAGTTTATTTGTGGATGAAGGTTTCACTGACATAGAATTAAAAGCCGACATTCTCCCTTTGGATGATGATTTGATTATACTGGCAACCGATGTGATGGATCTTCAACACAAGGTTGTCACGCTTTCCAAGTGTTGTCAGAACAAATCCCTCAAAGTTAATCTCAAAACAATTATCAAAACGCAGGCAGAATGATATCAGAGAGACCAGTGAAGTACAGAGGTGAAATTATAGAAATGGTCAAGCAGAACACGTATTTAGATATCCAATACACAACGTCAGGGTATCCAATTCACAACGTTAGGTATCAAATTCAACTATGCAGCTGCGACTGTCATGACTAAAGGAATCATGGCATTGGGTTCAGTCTGGAAAATCTTAATATCAGGCAAAATGGTAATTGGCGGACTGAATGACTCTTCAATTCCATGGTAGCAACTACTGTGCTGTACGCTGCAGGTATCTAGGGCCTATCAACTGGACAAGATACAAACAAATTTCTATATACGTCATTTAAGGCTGTCTCCTGCGTACATGATTAGAAATGAAACTGGCTCAACTAAAATAAAATTAGAAGTAATTAAAAGATCACTGACTTACATGACAAAATTGCTATCTATGGCGCCTTGTCGATACCCACGTATAAGTTTCAACGAACTTATAGAATCAAGAAATGCATATCTGAATTCTTGTAAATACAACTGGGTGTCCGTTCTGGACGGGTTGATGAATGATTTGAGCTTTCATAACTTAATTACAAAATCCTGTTGTAATCTGAAATAGAATTCCCTCGATTGTTGTAATAATTGTAAGTAAAATCTTTATGGATGATACACGTAGAATCATGAATTCATTATATAGTACAATATATCGAGAAATTAGGGATCTGGAATCTACAGAAACAGAGAAATATCTAACTTTGGCTCTCCCCACTCCCATTACTAGAGAAGTCGCTCATATCAGGATGTCTAGTGACAAAGAGATCAACATCAACAGTAGAAATATGTAGCACAAAATACATTCAAATTCAATCTGTTCGATATGTAATATCTGACTACTATGTAAATTTGAATACTGAAGAAAATCTTAATCATATTTTATGTCAGTGCCAATCTATAAAGATATTAGAGTATCATATCACAATAATTCATTATAATTTCCCAGTTGTTTGGTTAATCTAAACTCTGACAGATCTAAAACTCTGTATTACTTTATTTCATCAATTTTGAAATCACAGGCCTTCATTATACATGAATAATTTAAGCTAAATTCCACAAGCACTAATTAATGACATTATATATGTAACGCGTTAAGCCTCACTTGATACATATTGTTTTGTATATATTTGTATGTTCTGTAGTCACAATTATTTTATATTTAATGTTATTGTATTATTTTGTTATTATGTTACTACATTATTTGTATTTATTGTGTTATTTATATTGTATCTTATGTTATTTGTTATAGCAGAAGTTATATGCAAGTTATATATAAGAAGTTATTTGCACCGTGAATATACTCGGCAATTTGTAAAAAGTTTATCCTGTAAACAAATTACTAATAAAATTTAATTGAATTTCGTGTTTATTATTTTTTGGTAGTTTTCACAGCGCTATCTAGTGGGAAATGCTGAAGACCACCGGGCAACACTTCAACAATACAAGAAAGCAAATATTTCACGTCAAGTAGTAGCGTGTAAAGACATTGTTGCACCTTAATTGTATTCTTGCAAATGCGCAGATGTATTTATTAACATACCTATTTCTTCGTTTTTAAAAGCATCAACAGCGAAAAATTGGTATAATAAACTATAATATGCAGATTAGGCATTCATCTTAGAAGTTAGGGTGTAGTACTACTCAATCTAACCTCTAAAAATTTTAATACCAAATTCAGTATTGCTAGATGACAAAAGCTAGATCATTGTTTGCAAAAGCGAAAAAAAATCGACTCAGGATTTTAACGGAGAAGAAAATTTTACTGCATTTAACTGACCTAATGAGTGTGTAATAAGTACATCAATAACAGTTATAATGCTTAGAAGATAAAGTAGAATAATGAAATGTGTCCCTTTATAATGTCTTCGTGGCTGCGATTTGTTAGACGAATAACTTACCTGAAAAACGCTCTGATAGTAGCGAAGATGATGTCGCGTGGGAACTACCGTGCAGAAGAAATGAAACGATGTTTTGGAAACACTAAAGAATCATTTATTTCTCTCGTTGTTATGACAAAGATAAAGTAAACTTATAACAATTGAGCATCGCCCATCCAAATGACTTCGGAAATGCGCACAGATCCCACAATGCACAAATCAACTACTATTTCGAAAAGAAATACATCGTAAATATCATGACAAGGAAAGTGTATTGATTTTGACATTTTACATATTTGTGCCAAAATGTATTGTGGACTAGTTCCAAGTCATAAGATATACGATATTTACAAAACATTTGCGTTATAACTTAAAACCTGGGTTAATTTGTGCCTCCAATTACAACTATTATATACAAAAATTGTAATACACACTAACTGTAAAATAGATTACCCCATACTGACACCATTTCATTACTAGCAGTAACAGAATTGTCATTAGGGTATTTCAGTTCACACACAGTTTGTAGTAGGGTAAAAGTTCCCTTGTGAGCACTTCGTTGATAGCCACAAAATTGTGTCCATTGTTCATAGCATATTCAGATAAAAAGACTAATAAGAACACACTTTCGTGACAATGAAAAGCATTGGGAAAATATTTGGTAGCCTGCACGTGTACTATTCAGTAGTTCTTTTTGTAAAATGGCAGTGCATTGTGTACACGTCACGAAAAATTAAATGTTTGAAGACCTGAGATACAAAATGGAAAGCAGGTTTTAAAAACGGAAATTATCGGAAATAACTGTTTATATCTTTAGCTTCTTAAGTGCATGTATATGCATTTTTGCACGTACATGCAAAATTCACATATTGCAAAAAATGCAAATATTCTTCAAACTTCAAGAGATGAATAATTAGTAAACCACTCACTGGAAGAATCGGAAGAAACAAGACAGGCATCGATACTTTTGGTGATAAATATTACGATGAATTGGATAGTCATTTATAAGCTTTTAGAACTGTAGCATTGTAGATAAAAAATATTTCAAAAGAGAGAGAAGTTAATATTTGCCGTTTGTACCAGAAATTATTTAAAAAATAGCGACTTGAACATTAATTTGTCTTGAACTACGTCACCATGAAAACGAGCACACCCACCTTCGTTTGGCATCTTCGCGACAAGAGGCACTTGGGCACTTGGCCTTCTGAAGTCAGTTATGACTACCGGCCTTGGTGTTGGCGTCTTGGCTACCGGTGGTCCTTCTCCTCTGCCGGATACGTCACATAGTAAGGCGGACTTTGGTAGTAAGGTTGGCGACCCATTGTAGCGTAAGTTGGCCTGAGCGACGTCGGGGTAGCTGACACTTTGGGCGGCAAGGTGGCCGCGTATCCAGGAGCGTAGGGGGCCATGTACAGCGGCGGACCACCTGGCGGCTTTACACACGTGCAACTCGCTGTACTGGCCGCGATCATGGAGGGCGGTGCCGCGATCGGGCCGCGGTACGGTCCGTTGGTGATGCGCAGTCGAATGATACAGATGACGATGATGAGAATGGCGATGAAGGCCACCACGCCCCCTACAATGCCGATAATGAGTGTATCGTCGTTGTTGAGCCCGCTGGCGCTGGTGGCCGGCGCGCCGTTCTTGCCCCCGGCGCCTCCCGCCCCGCCGTTGGCAGACGACGCCTTGTCTTTGTTGGAGGGCGGCACGGACCAGATGATGTCGGGCTCGGTGGTGGCTTTGGTCCTGGGGGTGGGCGCGCCGGTGTCGGCGGCGGGGGCGGTGGCCGCGGCGGTGGCGGTGGTGTGGCGGGACGGGTCGCACGTGAGCTCGCTGTCCTCCACCTCGACGAGCGCGCGCCCGGCGAGCGTGTCGGGCGCGGCGCAGCGCAGCGCCGCCATGCCGGCGGCGGGCAGCCAGCGGCGCAGCGCGCGCGCGTTGCAGTCGCACACGATGGGGTTGGAGTCGAGGCCGACGAGCGCCAGGTCGCCGCGCCGCTCGTCCAGCGCGGCCAGCAGCGGCGCCGCCAGCGTGGTGAGGCGCGACCCGGTCACGTCCAGCCGCACCTCGGTGGAGCGCGGCACCGGGAAGAAGAGCGCGGCGGGCAGCGTCGACACGGACGTGTTGCGCAGCGCCACGCACAGCGACGGCGCGCGCAGCCCGGCCAACGCCCCCGACGAGATGCTGCGCACGCGCGGCCCGCGCACGCTCAGCTCGCGAAGGCGCGCGTGCAGCGCGGGCGCCAGCTGCTCGCTGCTCACGGCCGGGTCCTTCAGCTCGATGTCCAGCACCTGCGCAACCCCACACCGCGTTCACACGCCTGCTCGACTCTTCAAAACAACAGCCCACACATGGAAACGTTTAAGGAAAATTTAGAACCTTTTTCAGCGTATTTCTTCTGGACTTATTTATATTTTTTTATTCACTTATCATCTACAAGGCTTCAAATGTTTTGTTTATAGGAAATACACAAGCTTATTATACATTTTATCCTACCAGGTTAATCCATTTGGGCTCTTGCAATGTGTTTATATGATTTTTGAAGTTGAATGGTGTTTGTTGATAGGTTTTATTTTATATCATGGATAACTATTGCAAAGTGTGGTGATATTTTACATATTACAGTGGTTACTGTATTTGGGCCGAAGTGAGACGAAGCATAAGTTGAGGTTTAAGTGTTTTATGAATAATGCCATCGTCTCCAAGATCTGCATGGAGTTGACTGTTTCGGACAACTAGAACGTTGGTGAGTTTTCGGAGAAATTAATTTTGAAATGTACGTAAGCGATTAAAATTTGAATGCAATGTAGTAGACCATATTGGAGAAGATAAAACGTGAATGACAGTTTTGTGTAACACAATGGATTTTGTGCATTTAAGAGAGATTACTCTTCAAAAATAATATGTGCGACGATTAGTAGATAAAAAAACAAATTAATAAAAGTATGAGCCAAAGATATTATTTGTTTGCAAAATACCATTATATTCTACAAAATCTGTATTGAAAAACCAGAAACTTTTTAATAGAAATGGCTATATATTAAAATTTCTTATTGAATTAAAGAAATTTTACTCTTCTTTTCGTAAAGAAACATCACAAATTCTTCAGGAGAGAAGAAGCCTAATTTTGGAGAAGTGGTTTGAGTTAATTTACATTTGATGGATGCCATTATGAATTTTTACCATTTTAATGCAAGGAACTTTCAAAGCAAAAGGATAAAAGAAAAACACGGAGAAGAATATAAAATTTTTAATTTGCTAAAAGTTCCAAGGAATAGCTTGAAATTTTACTGACAAATACAATGTAATGAAAACAAAAGACAATTTGTGAACTTTTTTTGTTTTTGTTATTTTAAGGCCGCATCAACATCTAGGTCATTAGCGACCAGTTAACGTTATGGTAACTGTGAAGATCAAACGATATGATGGTGACGATAAGGGGTGAAAGGACGAACACAAATACAGCCATGCCAGTGGCGGGACTCGAACCCGGGATCTTTCGATCCGAAATCGCTACGACACTACTACCTCAGCGATCTCGGCCACCGGATCGGCTGAACCTATTTTATATTTGCTCAGAAAAGCGTGCTTATTGAAAGTGACGTGGTGTATGAAACCCACCTCGAGCACAGGCAGGCTCTGCAGGATGCCCGGCACGTCGAGGTAGCCGAGGCGCGGGAAGTCGTAGGCGGCGAGCTCGGCCAGCTGCGCGAGCGGCCGGAAGGCGTTCTTCTCGACGCGCATCACCTCGGGCAGGTGGGCGAGGCGCAGCGAGCGCAGCGCGCCCAGCCCGTCCAGGTCGCCGGCCACCACCGCGCCCAGGGGGTTCCCCGACAGGTCGAGGCGCTGCAGCTGCGCCAGGCGCGGCCACGCCGCCGCCAGCCCCGCGCCCGACACGTCGCTCAGCCGGTTGTACGACACGTCCAGCTCCTCCAGCAGCGTCGGACGCTCGAACGCCGCCGCCGGCAGCTCCGAGATGGCGTTGTGCGACAGGTTCAGCACCTGCGCAAACACCTCACATTACTCCATGGACTCGCAGGTACATTTCGCACGGGAAATCACTGCACTGTGACGTCACAGAGGAGGATGGCAGTTATAATGAATGCCGCTACAAAAACATAGGCAGCCTCGGCACATAAAACATTTACATTTATATTTCGTAGAAGAAAGCACACAAAAACAAACAAGTGAAACAAATTACAAACGCAGCCAAAACAAATTTCTGGGTATATACAATTCCTAGCTCGCATTGGATAATTCCTACCTGATGTTTGAGTACAGCGATAGCATGCGTGGTTGGCTCTACTGCAACGTGCAGTGCATCGCTTCTCGCGAGTCTCGCTCACACAGTAACGGTCGTCATATGCACGTCATGTCGTCTTGTGCGATCGCTACGTTGCCTCACAATTAATTAATTAATTAATTAATTAAGACCATCAATTCAATGGTGCTCAGAGTTCTAGATAATGGAATCATTTTTTGGGAATGTGAAGTTGTTATTTAAATCTACCATCTACTTCAAAAATTTACTATTAAAATATATTGATTTTAATATTTTTGAAATATTCTCTATTTTTTTTCGGTCATACAATTTTAATTTTCACGTTTCTTATAAATCCACTTTTATCAGTAAATT
Source organism: Teleogryllus occipitalis (assembly GCA_011170035.1). Taxonomy (NCBI): domain Eukaryota; kingdom Metazoa; phylum Arthropoda; class Insecta; order Orthoptera; family Gryllidae; genus Teleogryllus; species Teleogryllus occipitalis. The sequence continues at coordinate 17,199 of BLKR01010245.1, forward strand.
TCCTTTTCCTTATTCAAGACCACTAAACTGATTCCTTCAGCAAAACATTGTCTGATAAGTGCCTCAAAAACATATTTCCTCGTGGCATTTGCGTACAAGATTAACATTCTAGGTCAAAATATCAGCTAAAACATACTGCTCAAAGAACAAATTGTGTTGAAATGTATAACAAAATCGAAAAGTATTCTTCTAATTTCCTGCTGTTTGTGTGAAATATTAGCAGACACACATACCCTTGAGAATGTTGTATACTCTATTATAATCTGCTCATGGTAATTAATTCTTAACTTGTGAGATAATTATTATAATGATAATGATAATGAACTAATGTGTAAATTTTTGCAGGAATTGATAGTAAAGTCCTATTTCTGTCCTGTAACATCTCTCTTCTTGAAGGGCTAAAAAGTCCACAAATTCGTGTTTTGGAAACACGCCTTGCAATGTAGCATCTTACATCAAACTAACTGCGCAAGTCCACAAAAGGAAGTGCGCAGAGCAGATGTCAACTGACCTGCAGGAAAGGCGTCTCGAGCTGCGTGACCCGCTCTATGCCAGTGCCGGCCAGGTTGAGCTCTCGCACCGTCTTGGGCTCCCCAAGGACGTTGGCGATGGCGGCCTCCGACAGCGGGTTAAACGACAGGTCCAGCCGCTTTATGTTCACCATGATGGAATCTTCGGGCGGGATCTCGTGCAGCAGGTTGTGTGACAGGTCGACGGATGACAGGAAGAAGTATTGCCTCTGGAGCGCTTTCAGTGGCGCCACCTGGAACCAGTTTGAGATCATATTGACTGCTCTAGTGTGAATAATAGTATTGACGTTATCGGAAACGTCAGTCATCACTCTTCGGAAGGGTTCAAGTAGTAAAGGACTGTCAGTCCTGAATGATTAAGTGACGCATGAGTGAACATTCTTCCAAAGATTTCAAAGAAACATCTTTAGAAAGGTAGTCCAATCAAACCGAGAAAAAGGCGAAAATATCAATGTTTGATTTTCTGTTACCACTATTTGCAATAGCCAAAATTAATTCCATACGCAATAATCCGGAATATAATTTCATAGGCAATCTCTGGTTCCACAATCCTTTGATGACTCGGAGAGATGATTTCAATAGTATGAACAAGTCAAATAGTGCAAATATTTTGGTAGACTTTCATTAAGATTTAAGAGAAATCCTTCAGACATAAACCTGTTTTGTAGATAGATGGACGAAGAGTTGTATTGACAAATCCCTACAATATATTTGAACGCTATAAAAAATTAACCCATTTCCTCAAAAGTACTTGGCGCATAACTGCAACATCCTGAATTGAAGGGTACAGGTAACTAGATAAGTTACTAGTGATATCTTTGGTGCATAGTCAACAATGGGGGTTTTGCTCTCTCACACAAGCCTTTAATACCAAACGAAAGCTTGTGTTTTTTTTCTCAACATTGTGTTAAAAACTAAAAATGCCTCAAAAGTAATAAGGTTTTTCGACTACGCACCAAAGAAACGTAAATATCAATCGAAGCGTTAACTACCAAAACCAACTCATTCTATTTGCGGCCATTTTTCGACAGAGACAAAAATCTTCTCGTGTTTACAGGCACGAGGTTTGATACGAACGGGATATAATCTCATTTTCATAGAAATAAACGGAATTTGTACTATATCTGTTCGTGACACGCAAAAAAGTATATTTTGGTAAATAATGAAATGAGCTGGTTTTGTAACAATTCTCCATTTAATTTTTAAATCCATACAACACGTCAAATAAGTACTGTGTGAAACATTTACATAACAATGACTGTTCTAATCTCGTAGAAAACCTGTGAAACAGACACGAGTCCATTGTTTCCTAATGCACGAGTGATGCGTGTGTTCTGCTCTCTTCCGATGCCTTCATTTCACGTTGATTAAAGTGTGGCTTGTGTCATTGTTGTTCCATGCCCTCCACTTGTAGAAACCAAGAGAGAGAGAGAGAGAGAGAGAGAGAGGAGGAGGGGACGCACCTCGAACTTGTTCCTGGCGAGGTTGATGTTCTCGAGCATCTGCAGGCGCGAGCGCTCGAACAGCGCGTCGGGCAGCTCCGCCAGGTGGTTGGCGCTCAGGTCGAGCAGCTCGAGGCGCGCCAGGCCCTCGAAGGTGCGCTCGCCCACGCGCTCCAGGCGGTTGCCGCTCAGGTCCAGCACCTGCGCACGCGCATGCGCACAACGCTCAGGACAGGGACAATGCGCTTGGTCCGTGGGCTGCACTTGCCGAGTCGCTTGTTAAGAAAGAAACACTTGTTGTGTTCGTTTCAGCGAACAATTTTACACAGCGTTAAGATCACGAAATGCTATTTTCCCTATGAAGGGAAATTAACTGCTTTGGACCCCTTACAAAAAAATACGTATAATATGGAATTAATGAGATGTTGTGGGAGTTTAATAGTTAATGTAATTCTAGATTAATGTTGATAATGTTGTTTTCTTTACACTGTTTGCCCGCCCTGTGCAAAGCGACCAATGTTTGACGTGAAATAGCGTTTGACGTTTAGGTATAAATTCGTCTTAACTTGATTCCTTCAATAATTGCATGTGTGCCAGACGATTTGTTAGAATGTTAAAATATCTTTTGCATGAAGGTTATGGTGAGAATATTTATACCTAGCTAACATTTCAGAGTAACAAATATACATTTCGAACTGTTGTGTTAATTCTTACTGTGTTAATGATATTTTTAGAGAACTAGTTCAAAACTCTCAACGGATTAGTTGCCTGTTGTTTGCATGTTACCTAGAGTGCCTATTTTTTGGCATATAAACGCGAGATGGATGAGGGGGGAACTCACCTGCAGCTGCGAGGAGTTATGGAAGGCGGACTCGCTGACGGCCTCGATGCTGTTGCGCGCCAGCCGGAGCACGCGCAGCTTGGGCAGGCGGGCGAAGTCGAGCTCCTCGACGCTCTTGAGCGCGTTGTCGCTCAGGTCTATCTCCTCGAGGGCGCGCATGCCCACGATGAGCTCAGCGGGGAAGAAGGAGAAGCGGTTGTTGGCGACGTGCAGGCGGCGCAGCTGCGGGTGCGTGCGGAAGGACGACGGGAAGAGGTAGCTGAGCTCGTTGTCCGACAGGTCGAGCTCCTCGAGCGAGGTGGCGGCCGGCGGCGCGTCGCCGCCCCGCGCCGCGCGGAAGAACTCGCCCTTGAAGGCGCTGAGGCGGTTGCCGCGCAGCGACACGCGCCGGATGCTGCTCAGCCCCGTGAACGCGCCCGGGCGGATGTTGGCGATGTGGTTGTGCGACAGGTCGATCACCGTCAGGTTGTGCAGGTCGCCGAACGCGCCTTCCGGGATCTCCTGCACAAGACACCACGCGAAAGGTCACATTCCATTTCAACTGCAACTCCCTATAACACTCGTTGATTACGTGTCTTCAAGCACTGCGCCATGGGCAGTCGTGCTTCTTTTCCCAGTCCCATAGTTTTAGCCTCGTAGTACAATGTTGCCTTTGCAAGTTAAGGTGAACTTTCAAAGGAAACATGAAGTAATTCAATTATCGTTGGATCATATTTTTGCAAATAAAAATTTGTTCTCAGAAACATTACATTAATGACAGAAGTTGAAAAATAAAAGAAAGGCTAAATTCACCGGCAAGTAAACCTTCAAGTCATACAGTACTCCCTACTTGTTCATTTGATATTATTATGATAAACGATTTGATCAATAGCAATGTCTGGGCATTCTAGACGCGTCGAAATGTTTTTATATTCTCGTTTTAGAAACAGCTAGCTGTATTGTGATTTTTAGACGTAGGTTTGTAGGTTCTGAAGTGCATTAATGTCTGATGTGAGTTGAGAAATGTTGTTTTCTCTCCTTGGTAGCCGTTTCTCTGATAATTACTTGACTTTGTCAAAGAGCATTATTTAACTTTCATGAGTTACACGATGCAAACTAGAAACGCCTGGAGAGCGATAACGCACTCGACCTGTACAGTCGCGGTTCGATAACACCACTGACAGGCAAGGAAGTGGTTTTGTATGTTTCGTGCCCATCTCCATATAGCAATATGAAAGAAATTGTGGATTTCAGGAGCCTAATTCTAATTAATCGTTAAAATATGAGAGTTCGTGTTTCTATTGATAACATTGGAGTGGTCAACGCTTTTTCCTGAATTCCTCTTATTGCCAAAATATTTTAAAAAAACATCAATCCAAGGGCTAGGTTGTCATGTGCAGTTTAATTAGAACAATTTTATTTATGAAACACGCAGTTTGCAGCTTTTCCACCAGGGACGCGACTTGCTATTCGAAAAAAATGTTTTAAATTAACATAATATTGCTTTTAAAACATTAAAAAATTATATATCACTGGATTCCTGTGTTTATGACCTATCCATTGCTTGCGAAAAAGCTGTATTACATTTCTATTAGAAATCCAAGCATAGAGAATCCGTAACGATTATAAATATTATACTGAAGTCAGATTTACGAGGATTGGTCAGTAGGAGCGAACAATTTTAACACATGGTTGTTTGACAACGTTTCGAAAAATATATTTCTGTAATCAGGACTAGCAACGACCAGTATAGTAATCACACAAACAACTTACCATTAGTAATCATGGTGCGAGTAGGTGAGGTGAAGATACACTTATGTTCCTCACATCCCGTGAGATGTCCCACCGTAAAGAAAATGAAGCTGTTTATTTGTTTCTTTGTTTACTCTTCTAATCGTTGCAAACGCTGAAGATGTAAATACATTTTCCGAAGTGTTGGCAAGTACTATGTGTTAAACTTATGTTTCTTAAGTACTTCTCCTACTGATCAAGCCTCAAAAACCTACTTCAGTAAAATCAAAGATTCTACAATTTCTCCAAATGCAAAAGAGATATTACGTACAATATAAACATCAATATTTACGTCACATTTACTTCTTTCTTGTTTAAATATTGTGGGAGGGGGGGTAAACTGCATCTCCATGTCGTAAAGCAAATAGAGATTATTGGGGATAGTTGCAGAGGCGTATATGATAGAGTTGTCTGAATTTAGAATTCTTAAATCGCAAACATAAACCGCCATCCTGCTAGTCAGCAGCATACAATATTATATATAACAATTAAGCTATTACCTTAATTTAATTTTGATATAGAATCACAGGCAAGAAATAATTTAATTATACAAAATAAAAAATAATTCAAATAAATTAAGAAAAGTAATAAACAAAGGAACATGTATGATATAATTTAAAGAATTGAAAAAAAATAGAGTAGGAGGGTGAAAAGGATGAATAAAAGAGTATAATCAGAGAAAGTAGAATGGAGATGATTAACTTGGCTATCCGGGAGACGCCGCGTCCAGGGCACAGGTGCCAACGTTTCGAATGGAGATGTTGATGGAACTAGAATAGACGTAAGGATAGAATGAAAAAGCTAAAGAGGGAAGAAAGATAAAATAGAGAAGAGAAGAATACTGAGAGGACGAACATACGACAAGGAAAGAATAAGGTAGAATGGTAAGGGGGAGAGAGCCCGACACCGTCCGAGGGCACGCACCTGCACCACGTTGTGCGAGAGGTAGACCTCCTGCAGCTCCTGGTTGTGCTGGAGCAGCTCGGGCGGCAGCAGCTTGAGCCCCGTGCGGCTCAGGTCGAGGGAGACGAGCTGGCGCAACGGGTGCAGCGCCGTGCTGGGCAGCAGCTGCAGCGGGTTGCGGCTGAGGTTGAGGTGCTGCAGCTGCGGCAGCTGCGAGAAGGCGGCGCGCGCCACCTCGCCCAGCTGGTTGCGGCTGAGGTCGAGCAGGCGCAGCTCGGCCAGCTGCAGCGGCGCGCCCGTCAGCGCCGCCAGCCGGTTCTGCCCCAGCCGCAGCTCCAGCAGCGTCGCGTCCAGCCCGGCGAACGTCGCCGCCGTGATCGACACCAGGTGGTTGCCTGCACAAGGTTTCGTATTTTAGGGGGGAAAAATTAAAATATTGATGGGTAGTTTACTATACATTTCATAAAAGGTTTTGGAAAAGTAGCCATCATTACGGACAATCCGGAAGCTATTTTTTTCGGCAGACTTTAACTCAAAATGAAGAATCAATTTTTTGATAAAGAAGAAAGTGTATGATATATAAAAAATGTACGTTATGTTCGTTAACGCACGTTACATCTGTAACATGTACGTACATTAAAACATACGCTACTTTAAAAGCGCGATTGAAATACGAAGCACCATTGCACCATTAAAGGCATCATGGAAGTACAAGGCATAACTATTAAAGGCACACTTTTGAGTATATTACCGGATGGTTTAAAATATAATCAACAGCACGCAAATATTAATTTTCCTTAAATTGATAACGTCCTATTTCCTTATAACTGCAGTATTATTGTCTTCCATATTCAGTAAGTAAATTCTATGAGAGATGACGACAAAATGTAAATAACATAAATTACTTAATATTTTATCTTAGAGCATCGTAGACACAGTGTTCTCTCATTATGGCACTGCCAGACGTGAACTAATTAGTGATTACAAAATCACCTCATTGGTGATTTTGTCGGCGCACTGTTACCTGTAATATATAATTGACTTCTTGCAAGGGTCGACTAACTACTCGTAGTACTTTGAAAGTACAAAAATTGGTAGCTAGACGTGATGTTTCTATAATGTATTACATTTTATTTTGCTGGGTCATTTTAAAATTTGTGTTAAAAGTTGCAAGATACTTTTTTGACATTGGACAAAAAGTCGAAAGGTACGATAAAATGAATTTTCTATGTTTACATTCCTTCAGTTAGATACTTGTGATTTTTTGCGTACTTTTACAGTTTCCTTGTACTATGGAAACCTACATCCAAATACGGAATTAATAAAATTAATGCTTAATTCCACATAGATATCATAAATGTTTCGTAGTTCCTGTCATTTTAACTAAGTGAAATTATTAGAACAAAACAGCAAAAGATCATCATGAATCCTGAAACATTTCTGTTTCTCTCCGACCAGGAAATTTTATCGAGATCTCTCATTGGTGCCAAATTCTAAACGACTTCACTGGGAAAGAATGTATTTTATCCCCCTTATTATGCCACGAAGAGGACGGACTTTTCGGGGGAAGGTGATTCCAAACCTTCGTGTAGTTTGCCCTGTGGAAATCAGAAAATAAAATCACTGCGCGTTCGAGATGGTCTGACGATAGGGATTGAGGATAAGACTATCGATTGGTGTATTTGTCATTTAACACTGTTGATTCTCTTCCAATAATTACACAACAAATACAAATCAAAGTATTTGTTATGTGAATGAATTACAACTATATGGAAGATTAACTTCTAATGAATGTGTGTACCACAACAAACGTAAATACGCTTTACACAATCCATAATATAAAATACAAGTCACTTCCAATATTTTTGCACATGATTGAGAAACACCTCAATGTACTCTGTAGCAAAAAATTAGATGTATTAGAGAAACAAATATTTTGCATTTCCTTGAAAACTTACACAGAAAATTTTGGCTATAGAAAGATAAACTTAAAAAAATTAATTAACAATTTAGAGATCAGTACAGTTCTTTTTTATGTTTATTATTTCGTTTTGCCGTATCAAAGGGCAGTTGATCACGCGAAACACCGTTTTCATATCAAGTCATTTCACGATGCGACATATAAACTCACATTAAACGACTCACATTGTGATTAAAACATGGGAATACAAATAGTTTTCTGACGATCATTAAATGATTTCCGGGTACTTAATACAAAAGTAGAGTGCCATAAAAGCTGTTTTATGCGTTTTACTTACTATGGGTAAAATTATTTCTATAATCAAATGCGAACTCCACATTAATTTAGATAGTTTACTTAGCTATTTGAATATGATAGTCGCCATGAAAATGACTTCCAGCAATGACTGTAATTTATATTAACGCTGTACAATTTAATGGTACGTGCCATTTCCCTTTGTTTAAAGACTATAAACAATTAAGTAGTGAATTTTCTATCACATCGCATTCTCTAGGCAGTAAAAATACCTCACCCATGATATAAATTGACAGGGTAATTCGCTGTTCGCTAGTTGCATTTCCGTAATTCGTATTCCGCATTTCCGTTTGAGTAAGTTCTTCATAAACAATACCGCGGACCCCTTTTCAAAAATTGTTTGAATTTATGTATGATCTCACTGGAAAACGTTAATACGGTGACAAGACTAAATTGTAAATTGTTGCAAATATATTTCTTAAGTTATGGCAACACCTAAATTGTCTCTACTCATGACGCTGCTGCTCCTAACGGCACAGAGCAGCAAATCTCTGACACGACGTTCTCTCCTGCCCCCTGCTGGTGATACGCAGCTTCCTAGGCTTCTGGCCGCACATCTTCTCCCTTGGCTTCCTGCCTTGAAGAATGACGGTGTCGCTGTGGTGGTGAGTGGAGCCAGCGAGGATCTTGAACTGAACGCCCTCCGCCACGTCTCCAGTGCTAAAGGTTCATTGTTGGTGGCGGATGCTCGGGTTCCAAAATGGCGAAAGAGACTACGAGACGCTCCGTCGACACGGCCTGGCGTTGTAGTTTTGTTTCTCGGAAACTGCGAATTAACAAAATGCCTTTCTGTTTTTTTGCCGATCTTACATGACACTCCTGCATTCTGGCGGCATGATGCACGAGTTATTCTAGTGCGAACCACAAACACAACTGCTGATACACATGGGTTGAATAGGGGCGTTGGTTTTGAATCAAAATGTGGAACATTTTTGTCAAACGTCAAGTTTAAAGTTGTTTGTGAACTGTTACATCAACACGCTGTGTTGGAAGCACAGGATATCGTTTTGTTTACATCAACGAAAGGAACGTTCGCAAGAGAATCAACAATCATTAAGCAGTACTTACCTCAAATGAATAACGTTCCTGTTTCCTTACTCGTGCCAGACTATTTCCTTCCAAATTCAGTAAATAATTGCAGCGAGGGATGGGCAGCTAGAGGACAAGATGCAAACATAATCAAAACCTTAATATTCCGACTCAGAGCTTCATGGACATGTCGTTCTGTACCTACATCGCATTTAGGTCTGAGATTTCCGAACGGTACCTACATTGGTGGTTTGAAGACATTAGTGGATGGTAATCTTGATATGATCGGTGTTGGTGTGGAGTACATGGCAAACACTAACAAAGAATTCCAGTATTTATACCCGCATTCAATGAACAACTTTTGTTTTCTAGTAAAGACGGGAAGTCTCTTGAGGATATCTCCTCTCTATGCATTTTCTGCGCTAGTTTGGGGATTAATTGGCCTAGTTTTATTGATATGTCTTTTATCAATACACTTCTCAGGATTTCCGCTTTCAGAAGCGGCATTAGAAGTCTTACGAACGTTTCTCGGCTTAGGGTTAAAATCCACACACGGAAGAGCATACTTTTTGTTCGTGTGTTTATATGTATTTAGCGTCATCATTGTAAATGCATTTTTAGCTTGTTTCTACAGTTTCCTTGTTGTAATGAGACCGGGGTATAGTCTTGAGACATTAGATGATGTTGTTTATGATGTTGACGAAATATTCTCAACTCCTGCTTTTTCTAGTTTTCATTTGTCATTTCCAGATGAGCAGATTTTTCAACTTCTCAGCAAAAAGAAGACAACTAGTTTTTTCTCTTTTCTGGATCAAATGACCTACTTGACAAAGACAGCTGAAGATTCACATAAAGCATTTCTCTACGTATCACAATCATTGGAATTTTATCGAGGCCTCCCTTCGGCGACAGATTCTGGCCGTTCTCGTTTGAAAATGTTGAAAGAATGTCTCATATCTCCATTATACTCTGGAATAATCATTCGAAGGGGGTGGCCCTTCAGAGAAAGGTTCAGTGCTCTTCTTCAGAGCAGTATGGAAGCTGGAATTTTACTGAAGCTGGACGACGTAGCGTGGGGGGAATTCCAAGAGCTCGGTGTGATGCGCCCAATCGACGTGTTCGAGGAACCGCCCCCAGAACCGCTCGTCTGGAAGCAAGTCCAGTGGGCGTTTATTGCGTTGTTCGCAGGGTTGGCAATATCAGTTATTGCATTTGTCCTCGAAACCATCAACGTCACACAACCACGTGTTCGAATTCCAATGAATGATGGGTATTCAATAGCGGTGAGTGGAAGGCATTCCCGAATCGTGTTTTGATAAGACGAGAAATTAATAAGTTAAATGATAATCTACTTTTAAGTACACAAAAACATTTAGTAATACATTCTTTCTTCAGTCAATCATCCATCCTTTACGGAAGCACAGATAATTATCATATTTGTGACTGGATATCGAAACTATTTACAGATAAATCCCCACCACGCAATGTTTCTTCAAGATAATAAGTGAATAGTTTCCGTTGAGATTGTATGCATTCAACGAAACGGCCCAGTCGTTTGCCCGATCGATTGGAAAATACGACCCCTGTTCGTTTCCGATCCAAGCTCGGCCGGTGATCAGAAGCCAGTAAAGTGGCAGTTACGAGACCACTGAAGCTTCGCTGGCCGGGTGATTCTAGCTTTGATTCACATTGACGGCTACTAACAAGTGGACTGATTCATGTTTCTGGGCTCGTCAAAAGCTATTGTCTTTGGTGCCATTAGTGTGGTGAAAATTTGTATACCTGGAGGTAGTGGTGTTCCTCCCCATAAGGGATGGTGAGATTTGATGCCAACCTTCTGTCGGCATGAGAGGGTATTTTCCCTCTAGGTAACACACCCAGCAAGCCATCGCTCCAGCCAAGCCACCGCTCCAGCAAAGCCGGCGCTCCAGCCGAGACAAGCTCCGAGTTCCCGACATGTCCCCCGTCATATGTGGCAGTATACTGCATGTAAGTTTAAATGTTTGTGGGGGAGAAAATAGGATAATGGAGGGGGAAGGAAAGATCGCGTGTGGTCTATACCCGTTTGTTACGGTACTGGTCCGGCATTCGCATGGTATTGATTGGATAAATCAAGGAAAACTGTAATGGATTTGCCCTATCTCCTTAAATTAATGTTGATTAATTTAAATTATTTATTATGAATGGTTATGATGGGTTAATGGTGTAACATTGCTATGATATGAAAGGCTATGAACCGATGCTGAGATGAAAGGAAGGGGAACTCCCCTAAAACTGCGCGAATACGCTTTGCCCAAAATAAATCTAATATGAATCTACCAGGATTCGAATTGCGGTACCCAGATACTTGTAAGTAAGGCGGTCTGACAACAGCAAAAACCGTTCCCCAAGGGAGTGAATGAGCAAGTAGTTTTTTGTAAGTCAATCACTTATGTCATTATTCTCGTAAGATTAGTGCATATTATATCCTGGGAGGAGACTGTGATTCTCACCCGTTGGAACGTGAAATCTGCCGCCGACCCTCACGTTGGCTAAAAACATCGATGGTTTGTGGTAGTAGCATTATTCGGAACGTTAACAATAGCGTAGCGTACAGCAATCGTTAATAATATCTCGACCACTCTATGCCACTTTTGAGCATTTGCGCATGCACAACTCGGGCTTTGCATGGACAGAGACTCCATATTGCTGTCGATTGAGCACAGCATAACGTAAAGCAATTAACAATCATTATAGACCTTCTTTCGCCTGAACAGCTCCAGTTGCTCATACGCAGATATTCAAAAGTGGTCGAGATACTGCTGCCGTTTGAAGTCTCCCTAACCAGTAGGTATGTAGGTAAGTATGTATGAAATCCCATGTGGTCTACAACACATTTCCTTGCTTCATCAGGGGGACAAGTCCCCGGGGTGGGCACCTTGGCCTTTGCGGCTCTTATCCTCACCCCCCACCGACACGTAAGACGCCGACGGGCTGATGTCCGGATCCAGCCGGAACCGAGTTTGCCCTCACGGCAACCTCCCCAAACAATGACTGGGTAAGGACCGTCCAGCCAGCTCAGAGGTCCTAGCTTTCCACGCTAGTACCGGAGTCGAAACAATGCGCCTCTCACATGCGCCGGGAACAAGTTCCCTTCTCTTTGCCCAGAGTATCGGTCCACTGCCACGACGAATCCGAGAGCCCACCTAGGAGCCACCTGAAATAAGATCCACGCGGCTCGGAGCCCCCATCCCGTCTTCCCATTACTGACCTCCAGCTATCGACGTAGGTATCGCCGGAACCTGGGCAATCTGACGAGTGGTATTTAGTTTCCCATCGGACTTTATAGTGGGATCCGGAGTACTCCGAAAAGCATCCTTCGCCCGATTCTGCCCAAAGGTCTACACGCCATAGGCCCAACTGGTGGGTAGCCGGGCAAACCCGACTACCAGGAGCTTAGCATCGCCTTCTCACTACCTGCACCTTCAATCTAACGGCGTGAGCGGGACCGCAAGACTCAGGGTCCGGGTGGTCGTCCACGACACTCCACCAGAGACCGCGACCCCCCCCCTGCGGGGCTCTAGCCTGTGTATTTGCATTTGGAAGCTGGAGGCGCACCTGAGAGGTCGAGCGAGGCGAGCTGGCGGAACTCGTGGAAGGCGCCGGGGGGCAGCTCGCGCACCACGTTGCGCGCCAGCGAGAGCGCGGCGGCGCGCGGCGCCAGCGCGCGCAGGATGTCGGCGGAGAGCGCGCTCACGCGGTTGAAGTCCAGGTCGAGCAGCGCCAGGCGCGGCAGCGGCGCCAGCGCGCCCGCCGGCACCAGCAGCACGTTGTTGTCCCGCAGCGACAGCACCTCCAGCGCGTCCAGCCCCGCCAGCGCCGACTCGTCCATCTGGCACACAGCACCGCACCACACCACACTCGTACATTTCACAAGTAACAACAGTATTTACGTAATTTGTACATGCACTTGAATTGTACCGCAACAGTTTTTTTATCAAGAGAGAGAGAGAGAGAGAGAGAGAGAGAGAGAGAGAGAGAGAGAGAGAGAGAGCGGAGGCTTCCGTGGCCGGAGCTACTTGGCTGTCCGGGAGACGCCCCGTCCTAGGCACAATTGCCGTTTTGGTCGCCATTCTGTGACCTTCCTCGGGGCGATATGCACTTCGCCCGGACCGATTTGCTTAGGAAGCGGCGTCTCCCGGACAGCCAAGAAGATATTAGTTTTCCTCAATTTTTTAAATATTTACTTAAATGAAGAAAGGTTGTAAATTATGTAGCCCGTATGATTGCTATTAATTATTTATTTCTGTTTCGAAAGGAATTTGTTTGCTACACACATTAATGAATTAATTAATCAATTAATGAAAAGTATATTTCATCATGGGAATCTTGTGTTAGTTGTAATTAAGCAGTTAGCTCTATAGCACATAATATATTAAGATATACAAAATACTTAGTTATCGTATTGTCACCCTTTTATGGACGTTTTGGTCAGTATCCGATAATGTGAATTTGTTGTGGCAACAAAAGTTATTTGTAAGTTAATTGTTCAGAGCATTACACACAATGACCTAGAATGAATCCGGTCTGGCTGAATTTTGCCCAGTTGCACCAATGCTTGGGAACGTCTCTTGAATTCAGATCACAGGTCACTCATTTTCGTAACCTTTGTTATCTCAGTGATGTGATGACAATTGAGAACAACCGGCCGTAAACCACCAAGCCTGGTTTTGAATTCCGGTCAGAGTGAATAATGCCTTGAACGATTTAATTTTTTAAAAAGTTTTTTTTATTAATAAACTGAACTTCTTATCGGAGAAATGTTTTATTAAAGGTTTTTCTGGAAGCAAAATTGATAAGATTTGAAGGGTTTAATACTTTCTAAATTCAAACTAGAGATAATTTATTATACAAATACATGCAAAACTTCTCGTGTTAATTGAATTTTGAACCAGTGTAAAACCGTATTTTTGCTTACCGTTCGAATGGCATTGACTCCCAGGTCAAGCAAGCGCAGGTTCCGTAGGCCGGAGAAAACTCCCCCTGGGACCATTCCAAGGCCATTGCGGCTCAGGTCCAATTGCGTTAGGGTGGTGGGGAATTCAGATCCTTCGAGGGTCTGTAAAAAACAACATTACATCATAAATGCTCCTTTATTATGAAAAATTCGGGAAAAAATACGATGCTGCGTAATGTGGAAAATTTGATTCAAATTCTGAATTACCAACATTAATTTTACATAACTATTCTAGTTACAGAAGGATGCATGATATCATTGGAATTATATATTTTTAAAAAAATAGAGTACGTAACATTGAGTATCTAGATCATGTAACAGTCGTCTTCACTACATACCAACAGCAATGGTGAAAGAGTTGAAATGTTCTAACCAAAACAAAATTTTCTTCATTTTGTAAACCTCTTATTCTGCTTTGTTATTTGATAACACAAATTATTCTGACCACATCTTCCTGCCCGCCCAGGGAGCTCAGTAAAGCACTAGTTTGAAAAGCTAATTTGAGTCCAGAAGGAGATTCGCGTGTTTCTCTAAGATGTGCTAAGTGAAAGGCCTTACTGAAATGAATATACTCGTCCACAGTTTTTACCATCGCCATTCACCGAGGCGAAAGTAAACTACCGGCTGTCAGACAGATTAATAACTTTAAGAATGCGAACTGCAGAAACATTACTGTAAGCCAGCTGATGTAATCGGTCATGAAAGTAGACGCGCATTAGAGCTGTGCAGTTTTCAAGGATCAATGAATTTAGATAGTGTGCGAGAAAGCATAATCGAACATCCATATAACCCACCTTTCCAATAGAAATGATTTGTCACTGCGTCAACCTTTTGCTTCATGGAGTGAGACAATACTACTGTTGCGCCAAACAATTGACCAGTCTGTGGGAATGCTGATGAAATAATATTCAATACTATATCAAAATTATCTGCATATCTGCCATGTGTTTAAATTGTATATATAGTATTTTGTGAGAGCCGAGAGTATGTTTCATATTCGATTGATTAATTAATGATATTTCTCATATATCTTCGTCAACACTCGTTACGTAATTACTAAATGAAACGTAAAGCTGAAGAAGTGGCATTACGGCATCGCTCGATGCCTGTCTTCTTTTTTGCAGCGTGCGCACGCTCTATGAGCGCACAGAGGCTGCGCGGTGGCAGCGGCGGCGTCTGCGCTTCGACACCCGGGCGCGGAATGCGGCTGGAGCGGCTTTCTCCCGCACGGGAAGGTCGCGCTTCGGCCCCCGCCCGCCCACCCAGCACCCACCCGTCCCCGTCCCGCCACGCCCCGCCACCCCACGGCCCCTCTCACTCATTCCCCGTCCACCACCCTGCCCTGCCCTGCCTCACCCCGACCCGCCCGCCAAGCCCACTCACTCACCCACCCACTCGGCGTCCGCGGTGGGGTATCGAGTTGCGACGCTCAGATGCCGCCCGGCACCTGCTACGGCGTTGAGGAGGGGGGAAGCTCATATGCAAACGCGACGCAGAGAACGCAAGGTCGCATGACGCCGCCTCGCTCGGCCGTTCCCACGCACTTCGCGGCTCGGAGCGCCTTGCCTCGATATGCACCAAAAGAGATGCAAGGAGTAAACAATGCCTCAATTGGAATTATACAGCAAGCTAATGGGTGTTTCACGAGATGAAGTTCTTAATTACATTTAATGGATGAACAAGTAATTTTATGCTACAGTCACCTGTATTTCATAAAATAATATATGACAAAACATTATTAATCCTCTTTAATGAATTAACAGTAAAATTTAATATAATAATATAAGAGAGAGAGAGAGAAAGAGAAAACGAGAGAGATAAAGAGAGAGAAAGAGACAGAGAGAAAGAGAGAGAGAAAGAGAGAGAGAGACAGAGAGAGAGAGTGTGTACAATGTTAATACCTGGAGCGGTGGCTCAGTGCATCAACTGTCACTGCAGTGCCTCTGACCGGGAGGTCCTAGGTTCGGGTCCTGACGGCGGAAGGATTCTCGACACTAGCTTTTCGAAACTAGCTAGGTCGAATTCAGTCACTGTGTGGAAGAGAATTCTAGCGGGCGGCTGCTCTGATCGGTAGTTTTCCGTGGTTTCTCCGATCAACACCAGGCGAATGCCGGAGCAGTACCCTACCAAACGGGCCACGGCCGCGCGCGCGATCTGTCCTTTCTCTTCCTTGTCCTATACTCTCCCCTTACACACACACTTATACCAACATGCTCTACACTACCACATATTCCGGGAGACAGGTCAGGAGCTTACAGCTTGTCTCGGCTGGGGCGGTGCCCCGCTAGTGGGAGAGTCCTGGTGTGGGGGAAACCCCACTAACCGACGGTAGGTCGTCGCCGGATCTCGCCATCCAGCGGGGGAAGTTCACCGCCATCTCCCACGAAAAAACATGCATTCCACTAACGGGACTAATGACCAAAGCAGTTGACGCGCCCGGAAACACGAAAAAATCAATGAATCAATACAACGTTAATATTATAGTAAAAAAAATCAATTCAATTGCTGCAGCTTATATTTTTGGACATTCAAGTTTAAAACGGAAATATCTAAAAACTTAGAATTTTGAGACGTTGCCTTTTCACACTGAGCTGATATAGCTTAGGTATACAAGTGCAATGAGTAGGTTAGTTATAGAAAATGTGCTGGTTTTTGCATGTTTGGTGTTTTAGCCCACTGTGCAGAGGGACGCCTCTCTCGTGACTCCAGTGCGAAGACATTTGTGCTTTGGGGATAATGAACGTTTTCACCAGCATGTTTGAATGTGTTGAGACTGTTTCTGGATGGAAAATGAGGAGCAGTTAACAGCTCCGGTCTCTCGTGTAACTTGTTAGAGATAAAAAAAAGGAAATGACAGTCCCGTGTCTGTGTCGTAAAACCAAGCAACCGTGTCGAACTCACAGGATCGAAGCAAGTTCTTCAAAAAGTAACGTTTCACTTATTATTATTAAATTGAAAAATGACCAATTAGTTCTCACATTTATTAGAATATTTTACAAGGAGAGAAAGGCAAATTCGTTACCTTCCGATGCTTTTAGTAAAAATAATATTTACGATGAAATGTTACCAAACAGTATAAGTAACTAATATTGGAATCGACCTATTAACACTGCATTCTATCTATTTATTTCTAGTATTCACTTCAAATCATATTACTAATAAGTGAGGTTATTAAATTATAATCGGAAAATATTTGCTACGATCTCTTAAGATATTATTTCTTATATATTGTTAATATAACTTATATTTTGTAACATTTTCTTCACTACAATGAAAGTAAACTAATCTACACTCTCAAGTGCTCTTCAAAAAATGCTCTTCAAATGAATTATAGATTAGTCAAATATGGTAAGGAATGCATACTTATTCCTATATCTAATATTCCGAAAATTATGATAAAAATTAGGAGTATTAAGATACAATCACAATAAACACTAATTTAGTGTTTTAACACCAAATATATAATTTCGTTTTTTTGTCCATCTTTTAGTCGCCTTTCTCACAATTACCAAGTACAAATCATGAAATCCACTCTTAAGTACTGAAATTTTTCCTGGCCGAGAACAAAGGTTCCGAATAAATATCTTGTCAATGCACAATGTGCAACCACTTCTTTTCGTTATTGTGGAACAAGAAATACAACTTCCGAGAAAGTGCGTTGACTTCCCTTGCTTCTCTCGCCGCCGGACGAGTCTAGCAAGAGACAGCGGTCGCTCTCTGAATCCAAACGGGTCGACCAGCCGATCTCCTCCAGTCACTCTCTATCAACACGACCGTCCCTGCAAGGGGCAACTGAGCTCCTCCTCGACCATTCGATTGGATCAAATGGATCAACTTCTTTTCACCAAAGACTAAAGAACGAGACCTCAATCATTATTGTATATTCATTACCATATTGATTAGTTTATGTTAAAGAACGAATTTCTTAGCGCTTTGAAGGAAAAGTACATTAAAACATGATCAATGCAGAAGTGTACATATAAAGCAGAAATCTGTCCAGTGTGAAAAAAAACCTTGATCCCGGAAAAAGTAAATTCTACAGTATTACATTGTATATCGCGAGAAAAAATACTGGACCCTTGATAATTACCATTCAGCAAGTTTTACTGTATTTTTTAAAATTTCTAATGAGATTGTATTTTACTGATTACGTACTTTACGAATTTCCGCGCGAGTCAAATGCTATGGCCATTAGACCCGTAGTGCATGTTTTTTTATCACGGGCTGTGGCCGCGTTCTTCTCGCGGTGATGCGTTTTGGCCCCGAACTAAACGTAGACTTGCGAGGTTTTCCCCTTCCAGCTATCTCCTACCAGCGGGGCACCGCCCTTGCCAGAACAAGTGCTACGCTCCCGACCGGTCTGCTGCCATTTGTGGCAGTGTAGTGCATGTAAGTGTGTGTGTGTGTGTGTGTAAGTAAGGGGGAGGATTTATCAAGAAGGAAGAGAAAAAAATGGTGCACCGTCCGTGGTCCAGTTTGTTAGGGACTTCACCAGCATTCACCTGGTTTGTATTGGAGAGAATTCAGAAAATTTCCGATCAGAGCAACCGCCGCTAGAATTCCCTTCCGGCCAGCGGTTGAACTCGACCTAGCCATATAGCTAGTGTCGACCATTCTGCCATCGTCTGGAGTGGAACCCTAGGACCTCCCAGTCAGAGGCGCTTCAATGCCATCAGTTGAGACACCTAATCTGTTACAAGCTGGTGAGGCAGAATGAATGTATTTTATGAATGCTACCTTTTGGGTCAGTACTGAATGAAATTAATTTCTTTGTTCGTTATTTATTTTTGTAAGTGTTTTGATTTGAGATTTAAATGTAAACAATCCCTGTAAAGTAGTTATACTGGTCTGTGGAAATAAAAATTTTAAAAACAGCTGGTGAGGCAGGGGCGTACCTTGATGCTGTTGGCGGAGAGGTTGAGGCGGCGCAGGCCGGCGAGCGAGCGCAGCGCGATGCTCGGCACCTCCGCCAGCGAGTTCTGCGCCAGGTCCAGGTGCTCCAGGGTTTCTCCGCCTGCGGCAGCGGCGGCGCGGCGCGGTCAGCGAGCGCATCGCAGACGCCCCGGGCGCCTTCCCACCACCGCCCGCGAGGGCGTTGCGGAACGCCCATGCGCCCCGACCAGCCCCGTGAAGGCGGCTCCACACATTCGTCCACAGCGAGCAACCGCAGGCCGAATCCCGAGTAGTGTGGATGAGTTGCTTGCTATTTGCCGACTGACGAACATTCGGCGTTCGCCCTACCCACCGCGTGTCGGTCTTTTGGACACATCAAAGGGAAAGAACATTCGCCGAACACGTCAGCTGCTCGGGATTGGGCGAGCACTAGCACGCTGCTCGGTGCATGCCGAATGTGTGGAGCCGACTTGACAAAAGGCCTCCACTTCAACCCCAAAAGGTGGATCCAGAAAGCTGATTTGGGGAACGGGGGCAGACGTATTTTTCCGGAAAATGAAATCTGATGTTCCCCAAGCTCAAGCTAACTTCATCCAGCTAATGTGGTTTAACGAGTAATATATTTCTCAATCGATAGTTTATCACGAACAGCTATTAAGAACAATTTATTTTATTTTCAGAAAATTACAACCTTTTTGGAGGAATTTATCTTAACCTACTTGTAGCTCTTAGTGTCATTAGTGTCACAATAATTTGCTTAATTATATATATATTTCAGATTAGATATGACTGGTATTTAGAAAATAGAGTGACCGAATAAATATTATTGCACCTCTAACAACGCTCGGTAATTTTTCATTAATGGTAAAAAGTTCGGTAATTTTTGTTAGATTCTTTTTCTCAGTATCCTATGCTGCTTATTGTAGAATTCACATAACCGCGATAGAAATCATTGTGCAAGATTTAGCCATATTCGAGTATAGAAATGTGTTTTACTTATATTGTATAATTTTTTTTTGCAATTTAGCACTGTTTTTATCGAAAAAAAAATACATGATATCTGCCGAGACCCCCCTCCCCTACGTAAGATCTCACCTAGAGATTCGCTAGACCCCCTCCCCCTAAACACCTCACGTAATTTATGGATAGCCCCTTAATATTTTAGAAATGCATTGTATCTGCACGTTCATTCTACACCCGAGAGAGCATACAAAAACAAGAAAATTGAAACAGGAATTCTTTTTGACAATAACAAAATTAGCGCTGTAAATTTATCATTATAAACGAAAAGTTCCTTACATTTATGTGTGATTAAATATTCGAGTAAAAGACAACGAATTTTTTATTATAAAAGACAACTAAATCAACGTGATATTCTTCAATTTGTTCGACGCTCATCTCACAAAATATTCTCAACTTTTAATATTTAACTGTACGCAGCATTAAGTTCTTACGTCAGCGTCTTTTCATCGTCCCCTGTTGGCTTTCATTCCCAAAAGAACACAAGCACTTCATCTGTGCACACATAATAAAGGTAAGACAAATGTATACTTTGAGAGTCCGGATGTTTAGATGAAGTAAAGTGGAGAAAGTTATGTTCCAATATGCTACATCATTCTTTGCTCTTTGAAGAGGCCATAAAACATGTCCAGAAAATGCTATAATGTTATAAGTTATAATGTCTAAAAAAGAACTCAAACTACTAAATGTTCTTATCTGAAATTCGTGTGATATAATGTATAATAAAAATTATGATATTTTTATTATAATGAAAATTATGATATAACGGATAAATAAAACTTGTTTAAATTCTGGGATTAAAATAACAGATGATTGATCTGAAACATCATCCAGATGTTTTAAGAATTATTTTTATATTTTATTATTATTATTATTATTATTATTATTATTATTATTATTATTATTTTAAACACATACTTTCTTAATTAATTTTAAAATGCATGGCTTAATATAATCGTTTAGATTAATAATCGGTTATAGGTTAAATAATTTTAATCTTGCCGTTTATGTAAACATCGTTGGAAATGTTTGAGAATGAAAATCTGTTTTGACGAACTCTTGACTGGTTACATCTAAATTTATATTAACTGGTACAAATACTGAACTTACAGTTCAAAAAAGAGATTCCAACAATACTGGGAAATGTAAGAAACGGATAAAGACGGACTTAAGACGTAAGGAAAATAAAAAGAATAAAAACGAATCGGGTTAAATTATGTCATTGGGTCTTGTTTATTTAGCAGCCGTAGCTTACAGAATGTATTCAACATCTTTATCAATCTATTAAGTTTGGAAAAGTAAGTCCACTACTTGCATTCCAATTATCATTTTCATTGGTAAAATTTATACCCTTCTTCTTCCGTCTGCATATTATTAAAAAAATCTCCATGACAAAACGCGGTATTCATTAATGTAACCACATATCCTGTAACCTTGGCATTTATTTCAGTAGAACTTGATTCGCGAAATGTAAGTGGTCGGTATCCACGGACTTGAAAGGAACGGAAGTTTTTTCTTCCTTCTCGCCATCCGGTATTAATAATCGAATGACAATGGGGGAGGGACAACAAAGGACCCCAGCGGAGATTTTCCCTTCTACCTTAGGTAAGGAGTTACTCTTTCATTACCTATTAAAAGAACCTTTCTGAACTCTTAGAATTAGTTTCATTTTTCAACGCTTATCAGACGTTTGCAAACGAAGTTCGAAACGGTCGCCCATGCGTAATCGCGACGTGAAGCACTTCCCTTCCTTGCCCATCATACAATGCAATCTTAGTTCAGTGTCTGTCGATGGCTACATCGACAGTTGTACAACGGACAATTGTACAACGACCGTTTTTTGACGTAAAATAAACAAACAAACAAACAAATAAACAAATAAATAAATAAATAAATAAATAAATAAATAAATAAATAAATAAATAAATAAATAAATAAATAAATAAATAAATAAATAAATAAATAAATAAATAAATAAATAAATAAATAAATAAATAAATAAATAAATAAATACAATCGAAGAAAATAGTTAACTAAGTAAAAATTTTGAAATTTTTCTTCGAAGAAAAATCGTGGTCATCCTAGTCCCCGCGGAAAGGATCACAAGTAAAGAAAATGTTCAAAATATGAATGTCTTTGCCTAATCTCGAAAACTGAAAATACTTTAACACAAACGTTCAGAAAATACTTTTAATATCGTGCTTTTATTTATTTATTTATTTATTTATTTTACGTCAAAAAAAGTTAAAAACTGCGTATGACGTGCTATGGGGAAAAGTGCTTAATACATGTATAATTAGTTCTTTAAATATTACTATCGTTATTTCCTGGACGATCCGTCGTTGACTCTCCTTGACGACTATTATGCGCCAGCGAAACACATGTGAAGGGAGACGCCGCGAATTCGCATTAAAGCCATCCATGCATACTATCACTGCTTTTGGGAATTCAACGGGTAGCCCAATAGGGATTGTAATCGCCCAGAAAATTCTAATGTGTTTGAGAGCATTTGTTTCCGCGGTCAGAGTCAGTAGCTACTTGTCTGTCCGGGAGACGCCGCTCTCTAGGATCGAAAGTGCATCCGTCTCCCTCCTCTGTGTCGCCAGTGGAGTGCACAGATTCCTCGCCCAAATTCTACGGTAATGGCATTGATATGCGAGTGTGAAGAGTGGGGAGCGGGGACGGGGGAGGGGGGGGGGGGCGTTACCTTGGAAAACGTCGCTGTTGAGGCGCGTGAGGTGGTTGTGCGCCAGGCGCAGCTCGCGCAGGCGGCGCAGGCCGGCCAGCGCGCCGCCCTCCAGCGACGCCACCAGGTTGTGGCTCACGTCCAGCCGCTCCAGCGCCGGCTGCGCCTCCAGCGACCCCGCGCGCAGCGCATCTGTAACAGAGCGACCCCTCACATCCACACTTCGCTCGGGAAAGAGATTGCTAAGGCGAGGCTGCACGTAGAAACGCACCTTTTCATTATTATTATTATTATTATTAATATTATTATTATTATTATTAACGCCATTAGATCGATAAATAGCAAATAACGAATCAAACCCATTTTTTACGTTATCGGTCGTGTCATTCAACATTCTTTGTACAATACCGCGTTATTGTAATGAACTAGGGGGAAAGCGCGGCACACCGAAACTTTTCCTCCCCTTAGCGTTATTACTCTACAACGACTCATACTTAAAAGACATCATTTAAAGATCTAGTACTGAGGGATAGATTGCATTGAGAAAGATATCTCTGACCTTTATCTTGAAGGAATATGATAGATTCGAAAAATATTTTATCTTCACAATTTTGAAAATTTCAGAGGTTTTATTTCAATTCGAAAATATGCCACATTAATAAATGCCCGCAAAATAAAATAGGTTTAAGCTCTGCCAGTCGCACCTTTGATATGTGGTACTACTCCCACATTTTAACTCCCCTCTCCGAGAAAAAAGGTTTAAATATCGCACTCCATGTGAAAAAGTCAACCACACTCCTTGTAGACCGAGAGATAGCGTCACAAAAACGTCATTGAATCATGGTGCAAACTAGAAATATTTTTTTGATATCATGCCTGACACTGGGAGGGGGTAGATCTGTCAAAATAAAATATAGTTTAAGTCATGCCAATAAGTGGCAAACCAATAATAAATTAAATTTCATACTAAATAATGTAATAAAACTGGCAAGTCAGTACTCCTACGGCATACGGGTGATTAATCCTCGTCCACAAATTCAGAAAAGTAAGAATATATAGAACGACCATGCAAAAAATAAAATAAAATATAAATAAAATACTGACCAGGGAAACAAAACATATGTGTACAGTTTTATGTGTTCTTGAAGTACATTACGATATACAGATTTATCACATTCCTAAATATTATGTCACTCTATTTGAAAATTCTCGCATAAACCACTGTGAAATTACACTGAGTAAATCCCTGTTTGTGAAACTCCAAGTTCAACAAACGTTGGAGAGAGCGTGAATCGTTCGGTTTACTACACTTTTGAGACAAATGTATTTCAATTGATCTGGAATATTCTAAATTGAGAATAAACTAACCAAACATTTTTAGGGGTAATGTGGGTATTTATTGAACTCCTCCTTATGCACAGATGTTTGGCAGGTCACAATGTGACTCAGTCAACACAGCAAATACCCACCGAACTTCTATGAATAAGGTGACAGCCTACAAAGCAGGGGCAAGAGCCACCTGTATAAATGCCTACAACTCTGTTATTCGCTATTTCCCAATGTATGTTGAATGGTAAAATGATAACATTTTTTTCCTCGACATGCCCTAGAAGTTTGTAATATTTATTCTGAGAGCCTGGAATCGAAGCGTTATGGAGTGAATTGAGCGTATGGAGTGATAAGTGATTCCGGGAGCGTCAACAGCTAAGGTCATTGGTCCCGTAAGTATAGTGCATTTTAACATTGGCAGTGGCAGTGATCTTCCCCCCCCTGGATGGCGAGATCCGGCGCCGACCTACCTGTCAGCTAGAGAGATTTTCCCAATCTGATAACTCCCACCAACAGAGCACCGCCACAGCCGGGAGAAGCTCTAAGCTCTCGACCAGTCTCCCGGCATGTGTGGTAATGTAGTGCATGTGAATGTAAATGTGTGTTTAAGGAGTGAAAATGTAGTGATGTGATATTAACTAAAAAACTATATTATTGTCTGTTAACATGTTCTCAATCATCATATTAATTTCATTTTATGTTTTCTCAAACATTTCGTACATGTTTTTCTTGAAACTTAGTTGCGAGTCACATACGCAACGCTAACTGCGCGGTGGCGGTGCCACTCACCGATGCGGTTGTGCCTGAGTGACAGCGCCCGCAGCGCCCGCGGGCCGTTGAGCGAAGCAGCGGGCACGCCTTCCAGGCGGTTGCGGTCCAGCCGCAGGTCCTGCAACGGGCAAACAGAGCGTCAACAGATGCACTTTGTTTACGTACACACACGTCTGCGACTCGTATTCTTTTGTGCCCGTAGGATAATTCTGTTTTGTACTGTAGGAGAGATTCGCAAATGGATCGTCAGTTGAAGTGGAGGCAAAATAAAATGTTATTTTTAAATATTCAGAAATAATGTCACAAGTAGAAACGTTTTATCATCTGTATTAATTACAGTCATAAAATCGTGAATTTAAGTTAAACTAATGAAGAGACTGAGAATGGTGATGCTGTGTACCGAGTTTCGTAACTTACAGAACTAATTCGCAGCTTTTAGTTGTAAAATAGTCGTAAATATTTTACTTTTTTAAAGATTAATGCAATTTCAGGATATTGTATTTCTACCATTAAACCAAGTTTTGTAGCAAAATACCTTAAGGGGACTTTTTTGTGCTAGAAGTGAAATACAGAAAGTGAAATAAGATCCTGCACCTATGAGAAGTGATGTGGAAAGTAAAAGACGACCTACAAGAAAACTTTGTAGAGAAGTGTATGTGGCGTGATATAACGTGTAGACAGCTATTATTTTTTACAATTTTAAATTTAATATTATTAATTTGAAAAGCTTTGACGTGGAGGATTTATCATCATCATGTAGCCTTACTTTGTTTTGAAATAGTGGTAATTTTGTGATAATTCATATTTGCCGTTGAAACTGAGGATTGACGTAGAGTACCTTATTTAGGAAGTCGTGAGTCAGCGACAGAAATGCGCACGCGGTAGACGCAGTTGTGACGTGAAATAGGAGCGCAAGAAACCAGGCTGGCGCGCGGAGGTCGCTCTCCTCTCAGTCTCCGTTGGAGCCGCCCATCAAGATAACTGTACCGTCGCCTCTGCGATTCACTTCCCCGTCGGCAGAGACTTTTCGATCATCGCCGCTCGGTGGACAGCGGGACAGCTGGCAGTTAAGATGTGGATGGCGACGACGGTAGTTTTGATTTGTTGGAGAGAACGGCAGAAAACGCCGGCGATCAGTAGAAGGAACAGAATAGTAATGCAAATTGTAGGAATAATGAGGAATTGACAACAGTCCCTAACTTGATAGTAATAAAATGTAGAACTCTAATGCTGAAAATGTATAACTGTAACAGGGACTCTAATGCTGAAAATAAATGAGGAAAATTAAGAATGAAGATGTAAATGGTGACAGCTGCTGAAGGAAAATAATGATGCTATAGGTTTCAAAAATAATTAATCGTCAGTGTTATCAACCAAGACGATTTCTTTTTTTGCGATGGTTAACATTTGTCGAACTGTAATCCTAAAAACTGTTCCCTCGTCTTCATAAAATAGAAAGAAGTCACGTTATATAAAAACTTGTAACGTCAAACTTGGTAAAAAGAAACACGTGATATAAAAAATAGCTATCAGACAACTACATCAGCGATATGAGCATCAGCAAACTTCATCAGCAACTACATCAGCAAAAGCCATATTCATTAACTCCAACCTTATTGAAAATGATAAAATGAAGCCTAAACTTCATAGCTAGTAGAAAATACTTATTGAAATGCTCAGAAATTTAAAAAAATAATGATAATTATATAAATAATTTACACGCAGAAAGTGTTATTGAAAAAGTTAAACTTTCGGTATGTAAATATATTGGAGTTGGAGTGCGAACTCATAATGTGCATATTTTTTAATTTTGTTCCCACACAAATTATGCTGAATATAAGAGTAAACACTGTTATTATCATGTTCCTTACCTACTTCACTGATAACAACTTATAGTAGTACTTGTGATTTATTAGAGGAATATACTGGAACAAATTCATTATTCCCTGCTCCTTTCCCCCTTTGGTCGGGCGGATGGTTAAGAATATAGCATTCTGATTTATGATATTCAGTGATGGACATTAACCTACTCTTTTTACTTTCACGCTACTGCTTATACAGTATAGAGAAAGTTAGGTAATGATGCGAGGAAAAAATAGCGAATTTTTGACAGAAAAACTCATTTTGCTGGACACTGGAACCGAAAAACTGGATAACTGCAGTTGTTAAATATAGAATAAAATTCTCTAACACGATGGGTAGCCTAAATCCATGTTTTTTGGGTCCTTGATACCGAAAAATCGATTGACGGCGGTCCATTTGTCTGTGAACAACACTTGCAGCTAAACCGTTCAGCCGATTTTCTCCAAAATTGATATTCCCCAATCGATCTGGCTGATGTCTTCAATTTGAAACTGATTTTTTTTTTATTTTGGAGTACTTTATAAGAATCCTCTAGAACATTTTCAAAATGTTAAAAAATGGTACCAAATCTTTTGATTAAATGATGTGGTCCAATAGTGTAATAGACGCCTAAGAGGTGAGAAGTGTTCACAGAAATTTTTGAAAAAAACACTTTTTGGAATCAGGGGACCCCAAAACGTGCATTTTCGTTGAAAACTCGAAATCGATTTTCCGCGCCATTACATACTCCGTATAAGCGTACGTATACCAGAAAGTAAAAACAGGAAAAGTCTGTACGAAAGTTTGGGAAAGGAGTACATTTGCCGCACGTTTGCTTGAGCTCCGGATTCTCTACCACTCTCGTTTAGCGTATTTCTCACAGTTATTAACAAAAGATGCTAAGAGCGTTTTTGGCAATATTTGATAACGAGAAATATTCACCCCTCCGCGATAGAAACTATATGCATCCACAACCGAGCTACATATTTTATTTGACAGTACTGCTACGAAGTGTCATGTGAATGTTGTTTCACCTCTTGAATCTCTCTTGTTGCAAAAACTTCGGCATTTGAAGCGCAATTGAAAAAACCCTGAGACGGATGTTGGTGAGTGTTGGGGGTTGCGTCCCCGAGGGGCGGTTGCCTCAGCGGATGCGGCGGGGCAGATTTTGCGCCGAGTGCCCTTCCCAGCCGCACGCGAACAGGTTGCGTCGACGGAGCTGCGACGGCGGGGCGGAGCGGGGCGGGGGCGGAGCGGCCGTGCACGCGACCTGCCTAACCGTCCGGCGCGGCAGCGGCGCGGCGCGGCGCGGCGCGGCGCGGCAGCCGTCCGGCTCTGAACGCTCTGCAGCATCAGCTGTCGGCTGTTCGCCAGGGGCCAACTGCTTCCCAGGGAAGGACGTGATGGCGACGACGACACATGTGGCACATGATTCCATGAAGACGCCGTTTTCTTTACTTCAAATTGTGGTAGCGGAAGAGGTGTCTCGGAGCATCAATTGATGTCACTGCAGTGCCTCTGACCGAGGTGTCCTAGGTTCGAGTCCCGACGGTGGCAGGATTTTCGACACTACATAGTACCTAGCTAGGTCAAATTTAGTCACTCTCTGGAGAACAATTCTAGTGGACGGCCGCTCTGATGTTTTCTCCGTGGTTTCTCCTATCAATACCTGGCGAATGCCGCACCAGTACCCTAACAAACGGGTCACTGACCGCGCGCGATCTTTCCTCCCTCTTCCTTATCCTATCCTCACCCCCTTACTTACACACACACTTACATACACTACTCTACCACGCGCACCGGGACACTGGTTGGGAGCTTGGAGCTTGACTCGGCTGGGGCGGTGTCCCGCTGGTGGGAGATTCCTAGTTGAGGAAAACCCCACTAGCCGGCGGTAGGTTGGCGCCAGATCTCGTCATCCAGCGGGGGAGACTAACGCGACTTCCCGAGGAGAAAACATACACTGCACTTACGGGACCAATGACCTTGGCAGTTGACGCGCTCCGAATCACTAATCAATAAAATTGTTGTAGATAAATGATAGTAATAAAATAAATGGTAAATAAATTTCCTATCCAATCTTCCTCAGTTTACAATGAAAGAATATGATAGAAGTTTATGAAAATCAGATGATTTCATGAGACTTTCACTTAAATGGTACAATACTTATGACCATTGTTAATGCAGTTACACTGGTTGTACTATTTTGTAAAATAACTTTCTGTTCTTGGTATACAGTTTTATCAATACGGTTTTCAAGTCATTATCCTGATGACAGATTATTGAGATGACAATCATCTTTAAAACTAGTGAAAAAATAGCTCCTTAAAAATTAACCAATAATATGCAAGTATTATTCTTAGACTCTTTCAAATCTAATGAAAAAAATAATTCAAATACTGTTTTCAAAATGAAATTAATTTTGTTTTGAAACCACTAAACACAACTGTCATATACATTATCTCAGAGGGGAGGGATATAATTCCTCCCCTCCCTAAGGAAAAGTATCGGCGTCACCTCAAGAGCACAATATCCAATTTTTGCCCGTAAAATGCGCGTTTAAAGTGCTTTTGGGAACCCTCTCTTTACATACGTCAAGATAGATGTCTATTAGTGCTGTTCGAAACATTGTTAAGATCGGTGCAGGTGACGAAGAGACACACGCAATTTTGTACTTGAAAATCGAAGTGTCTGTGTCCCTCATGCATATCATGTGTCACGCATGTCTCTATCACATCAGAAGCTTCTGAGCTGAAACATGGTAAATGTGAGGGAGGTCTAGTTAAGCCTCTTTAGAGATGATTAAGATCTTTAACATTTTGGGGTACTTCACATAAAGTCCCTGACATTCTCAAAATTATCTGGAAAATGACTGCAATATTTTTCTTTACATATTTTACTTTAAAAAGTGCATTTACGAAAACTTTTAGTTCCTATTTTCAATAAAACCTCTTTAATCCTGGAAACTGCAAACGTTGAAATTATTTTCAAACAGTCCTCCATTTTCAATATTAAAGCCACAGATTTCTTTCTCAATGTCTTTCAATTTTTATCACTAGGAAGGAGGAAAAGTTTTGGTTTGTCGCACATTCCCTCCAGCTTCAACAGATTTTCATGAAGTAATAGTGTATGAAAGTAAATTTTATGTATAATGAATGAAGCGTGTCGCAGAGATATGCGGTGTGGGACCTAGCGGACTTCTCGTAATTTCTGTAACTGCATGAACATTTTTATACGAAATGGATACGAGATTTCTCTAACGGGAAATCCCTATTTCTGAAGTATTTTTATTACCATCTGCTTCGTCTTCACGCTCGTCATTCTCATTTTCACTTGCTATTGTCTATTACCACCCATAATGCCACCCTGCATTCCAAAGTGAAATTTATTGTAGTCTTGTAGTTCGCCATCTGCGTCGTAGACTGACTTTAAATTAACAGATTCGATGACAAACGAAGATGAAATCGTAGCGCTTCCGTTGACGAGCAATTGGAGGTGAAAATTACTCACGAGAAGTGAACCGTTACTTTGAAGTTCACGCAATTCGATACAAAAAACAGCTTGCACTTCTCCACGCGTAATTCGAAAGCCGTTTCACAGGCACGAAAGGGTCCATTTACCGTTTTCCGTTCAGCGTAGAAAGCAAAACACTCTTATATAAAAGCGTTCTGTACAAACAACGAACCACACAACAAATGTAATTTGTAAGAGTGATTGCGTACATTTCTGAGGAACCATGTTTTTTTTCTGATGGAAGAAAACACTAACTGTTTGGGTTGCTGAATCATCATATAGTCATTTGATCTTTGCCGAAAAATGTATGGATGAAATTTTTGATAGCTAATTGTACATATTCTCATACAAAATTAAACCCTTTCTTCCTCCACCCAGAAACTAGAAGAATTGATAAACTGTGACTTTGATACAAATTTACAATTTTTAAGCTGTAATGTAAATAAAAAATCAAGCATTCCTGTCCCTTTCACTTTCAGTTTGTGTGACAGTTGGTTTAGTACTAAAAGAGAAGACACAGTCTATACAAAGGAAATGTACAGTTGAGAGAATATTACCATGTTTCAATTTCAAAACATCGCCGTTACAGTTTCACAGCTTTTGCAATAATGATTTTTATAAAGTAAGTTTCATCTTTTGACACATGATTCAAATACATACAGACGCAAATGAGGAAGTAATTTTATGTAATAGTGATAGAATTCTTTTTTCTATCCCCCGTATTTGCTTAAACGCCACCTAAGAATTTCAAATAAATTGAACAATTCAATTTGTTTTCTTAACCACTTATTGCTTTAAACGAATTACAAGAGTTGATTAGAGTTCTTCCCAACTTCTCAATCACCAACGCTTACTCAACGCTTACTTATTCTGTCATTATAATGGAATTATAAAATATTAATTTGTCAATAATATTAATTAATTAATCACCTCTGGGCAAAACACGCGCGAGAAAAATAATTCAAATTCCCTTACGCAACTTTAATATCGTAATAATTCGTTTTCGCCCGTATACTCGAAACACTTTTTTTATCGAGCGAAGACAACTTGCTCGTTGTTGCGTGACGTTCTGCAATTTAAATTCACAACCACATATCGCGCAAACCTCCTTCGTCCGGCCAGTTACGTCCGTCGTCTCAGGAAAGCTACTTTCACCGTTTAGCATACAATCCTTCATGCGGCGGCAGCAGAGAAGAGTTGGAAGGCAAGGAATAGGCGCGCGCAAAGAGTAAACAGGAAGCCGTACTGCCGCCCCCGCGGTGAAACGAGAACCAGGTCGCCCGCGAGGAAACAATACGCAGCGCTGGAGTGGCAGGGGGTGGTGACACGGCCCACTGCCGCCTCGCCAGACCGCTTTGTTAAGACAGGCAATTTTTGCAGCAAAATCCTTTCATTGTGCGATGTTGCATCATTCAGAGTACATAAAGTATGTTAGGCCTCTCGTGTGACGAATAGAGATCGAGAGGATTTATTGCTTAAAACATACTTGTATACTTCGTGAGGTAATGTGTTTGTAAATGTCGCCTTGATTGTCGCCAACATTCTAATTGGCTCATACTTTCAATACCGCTAAGGCTTATCCACATCCCAAAATAACTTCGCGTTCAAGCATACAAGCATTACGTTACATCTAATAACGTTATAATACATACGAATAGTGAAATGAAAATTTGACAGACCTTACACAAAAAACACTTCTACCAACCCTCACTTAAAAATCGATTACCGTGATTACCAGAGCAAACTACACATATACTTCAACATCATGGTGATCTGTGTAAAATAATGCACAGAAGTTATGGTTCTCATTGTATACATTATAGCTTGCAGAATCGTTGTTTAAAGGATCTAACACGCTTCAAATGTATCTTTTCCAAGTTATGCGCGAACGATCTGTCTGGAAACAGACTGTAGATTTTTTCATTAGCCTGACGAAGCCAAATCCGCGCATTTTAACTTATCAAGATTCTGATTTTTGATTTCTCACAAAAAGAGAAGCTCTAAACTACAAATACATACTACTGCCTACATATTATAAATGCTTTTTGTAAGTTCATCTATCCTGTTACGCACTAAAGGTACACAAAACATCGTGTAATTTTAAGTAATAATGAATACGATCATAATAAATGATTTTTCAATATTTATTTTGAAACACTTTCTTGACTAACACACGAATGTTTTAAGTGTCAATTTTTGCAATATTCATTACTACGTACATCAATATTTACTGTACAGCTCTTCAAGGATCTTCCTGGACCAATGGTCAAGAGTGTACGACATTCTCCAACTTCGCTCTTAAGATGGTTGAGCTTCTAATATTCAATTATACATTATCTGATATTTTGTTGATTTGGAGAGAACAAAATAAGAATTATGGCCATATTATTTAAAAATTAGTAAAAATGAAACACCCATATCTTCTAAAGTAGTTTTTAAAAGACAATTTTCTACTATTGAACTTACAACGTAAGTATACGAAGTGTCCTCTCACTATTAAAATAAGTGAAGAGTATTATTTAACATGTTTTTAA
Source organism: Teleogryllus occipitalis (assembly GCA_011170035.1). Classification (NCBI taxonomy): domain Eukaryota; kingdom Metazoa; phylum Arthropoda; class Insecta; order Orthoptera; family Gryllidae; genus Teleogryllus; species Teleogryllus occipitalis. Next base: position 49,573 of record BLKR01010245.1, read on the forward strand.
ATTATTCTTTAAATTATTGAAAGGAAAACTAGACCTTAGCTAAAATAAAAAGTGTTAGTGAACTTATACAAGGCTAGTTTTCCAAATTTTTGTGGATCCTGTTAATACTGTACTGTTCTCTACAAGTGCTGGCTTATTCGCGAAAAAGAAACCAAAAAATCATTGCGGAAAATTTTGAACAATATCATAACAGTAAATTGCGGTAGCGTGCAAGTCGACCGTAACCTGATGATATTTGTGTCACAGCGAATTGTGGAGTTCGCTCACGTGAAGCGGACACAAGACCACAAGAGCTGCAGCGAACAAGTGGCCGGCCGCGGAGGTGCGTCCCGCCCTCTCAGGATCGACGAGGGGGGCGAAGGGGAGAGGGGGAGCGATGGTCAAATGGCGCTGGGCAGGAATGCGGTGAGGCTCCGAAAAGGGCGGCAGGCGTTGTTTCTAGGCAAGCCACTGATGCAAGGAGAGGACAAATAATATCGAAATTCACTACATTATAAAAAGAAAAATATGAAGCCAAGAACAAATAGGATAAATTTAATCCAATGTAGTTCAAAAATTACATGAACTTCATGATTTATTATTATATGTATTTACAAATATATTGTGACGCACTAATATTTCCATTCCCTCATATAATTAAATTACACAATTCCCAAATCCTTATTTTATCAACACTCTTTACTACGAGTATATAACTCAAAGCAAAACAATAAAAATGTTTCGGATTTATACATGAAACTATTTGCGATTGATACGTGTGATAAAATAGTAGGAATTGTAGTTAATATGAATTGCATTAATAGGAAGAGCAGTTCTTAGAACCAAACATTGTGGGTTTCCATTATTTTAATACTGTTTATTTTCATCGGAATGCTTAAGATGTTACAATAATGCAACAAAGTCACCCATAGGATAGCGTTTTCATTCACCTCTAAAACTGACCAGAGATAGCCTGGAGAGATGTGACGAGCTACAGGAAATCGAGGAATGGAAAAAGAAAAAAAAAAAAAAAAACAGAGCAAGAGGTAGTGGATGAAAATGATGGCCACAGGTGGAGGTCGCAACGGGATATGCATAAGGACGCAGGTGGCGGAGGCGGTGAATGATGCGAGCGAGGGCGACGGCATAAGCAGTGACAGTGACGCCGTCCCGCCGAGGGGCAGCGTCGCCGGTGGCGGTGGGCGGGGCGGGGCGAGGTGGGCGGGAGCGGCGGCGGCGGAGCGAGGAGGAGGCCGACCTGTCCCGTTAGCGCACTCGCGCCCGAGCACCGCACCAGATCCTCCCAGCCTGCCGCATTCCAGGGGCGCCCGCCGCCCCGCCCCCTCGCCCCGCCCCTCGCCCTGGCGTAGCTCAAAGGCGCCGATCGCACGCAGCCGCGCCCGCGCCCGCGCCCGCCCCGCAGCGCCCGAACACAGCGCGACGCTCGAGGTGCGCGGCCCGTCGCCACCGCCTCCTCCCCCCGGGGCCCTCGTTTGGGGCGGCGCCAGGCTTCCGACATTTGCAGGATTACAGCCTACGAAATATACGAGGGGCCACTTCCAAATCTGGATCTCATGGCGGATGCTGTCATTTTGTCGTGCGAGTGCGTAAATGACGCCATCTTTGAACAAAGAATGGACATTTTCATCTAAAAAAACATTAACATTTCTTTACTTTCATAACTTTTTCTTAGTCAACGAAAATTGCTCTTTAGCATTATTTCAATAGAGAAGAAACTTGTAATGCAAACGCTCATACAAACACTTGGAAAGCAAAGATTACCTTATTGTTGTCTTACAATATATTCTTTAATTCACATTACTTTAATTCTACTAAAACTTCGTTTAGAAATTGTATATTGTTCAAACCACATTTTCACGCATTCCTTCTTATAATAGTTATTTACTAAGTTTAGATTTCGTTCAGTGAACTATTGTTAATGAATAAGGAATTCCTAAATGGTTTTTATTTTAATTTGCATATGTTCATTCTTGCCTTTTGATTATTCAGTCTCACAAAAACATACAAGGGGAAGAAAGACTAATCTAAAAATTTAGTGTTAAAATGGGAAAATCATAATTTTAACTCCTCAGGTTTTTGCTCTTAAATGACTGCTGTATAAACAAAAAACTTTGAGTCCGTAAAAAAAGATGAATGTGTGTCGAAGATAGAAAAATAAATATGAACTGTTCTTGGAAACTTTTGCTTACCTTGTTTCTCAAATATGTACTCCACTGGTAATACATTTTCTTTGAAAAATTAACTTAAAATTTCTTAAATAAAACTTCGCAAATATTTCTATCGCAATCGCGAGAAACTCAGTGAAGTATAGCGTGCCGGTACCGCAAAGAAAAGGTTACGTGGGAAATGATCAATCTCTCACGGTTAAGGCTCCAATTAGCGTGCAAGAAGTATGCACTTGAACGACATTTAATGAGAAGCAAACCTAGAAACTATAATACGTAATAATTCCTCGCATTTGTGCCCTAGATTTGTTTTCCCATTATTACACATTTTTCAGACAATATCCTTATCATCAGAACTGGGTAAGCAGTGACTTGGCGATTTAATCTCGGCTTCAACGCTAAAACACGCCCTGCGGCTGTATTATAACAACCTGTTCTCATAAGAATACGTTAGAGCCTAATCATGCATGCGCAGAGTGTGCATTTCATAATACCTAAGAGTAAGCAGTAATTTATATGTTAAGGTGGCGCTGCGCGGAGGTGCCTTCAACGAGCTCTTGCGGACTCCGCGTACGCGAGGTCATGCGAGAAGGCGAGACGTACCGCGCTCGGAGCTTCTTAAACAGTTTCATCCGTCGCGCCCTGTTATGACGCAAACGTTTTCGTTAATAAGGAAATAAGTTTAACTGAACGATCAAAATTCATACAATTGCTTGCCAATAGAATTTAATGAAAGCATGTTGTTTTTTATAAGTGCCCCTTTTCTCGTTTGTCATCATGCTGTCTTAACATTCGGGTGGAAGAGTTTCAGAAAAGTGCAAAAGTAAAAAACAAGTAAGATAAATAAGTGTTTCATTTTGGAATTAATAATTCATTTATTACGTTTCTCGAGTAACTTTCCCCTCAATTCCTGATAATTTTGAAAGATTTTCAATACTTCAAAAAACAAAAAATTAAAAATAGCCTTCAAAGATTTTTCTTAAAATGTGCACAATACGCATCTATACTTTATTTGCGTTATCAGGGGCTCTCAAAATGAATATTTTCGTCAAAAACATGACACAATTTTTTGCATTCTTATCTAATTACATAATTCTCTATGCTATGTGTACGAGAATAATTCTCATTACATCAGAACCGATTCAATAGGCTTCAATAGGCCGTAGCAAAGGCTTAATTACTGTTTCAATATGTCACGAGTCGTCCGGGTTTTACACACAATTTCAACGTTCACTCCTGAGCTATCAAAGAGACTGGTCCCAACATACAAAAACCAAGTGGTCACAGGGATGAGTACGCCCTCGGGGTGATCGCCTTCCAAATTCTCTCTCCTCGGGGCCGCGTGAGCCGGCCATTAGGCCCAACCGACACGACCGCCCTCTTCCTCCGGCCGGCCCCGCACGCGCGTTTTATGGCACGGTCGAGCGCGGGGGACGCACGGCGCCTCGTCACGCGCGGCGCGGCACGGCACGGCACGGCACGGCGCCGCGCACGGGAGAGGCGCTTTGCGCGTGGCGAAGTGGACGGGGAGGGAGGGGGCTTCGGTGACACCATGAAGCTGGGAACGCCGGCAAAGAAGGTCGCTGTTTTTACCGGGCGGTGCCGAACGCATCCTGCGCTCCGCTGCGGATTGTGACGTCACGTCGAGTGAAACGCATGACCTTCGTGGCTGGAACGGAAACAGTCCTCCTTCCAAGTGTTTTCGGAGAACGGGAAAATTGTCTGGAACAGGCGATTTTCCTGCTGGGTTCATGCGTGCGAGGAGCGGATGACGCTGTGTAATAACGAATATTACAATAATGACAGACGTAATAGGAATGGTTTTGTTTATGATTCTCTCACGCAGAGGCGTAGGGATATTTATGCCAGGCCGCCACGTCCAATCCATTTTATTTTACTGTTATGTTAATGTAGTGAGAACAAGATTACAACTAAGGTATCTTCAATTTAATTAGGGCGTTGATTTGTATTACAAGCTGTTAACAAGATTATATCTCTATATTTCATAATCTTCCCTTAGACCACAGAAATGAATATCGTATTTGTTAGGGCTCGCATTCGTGTAGAGTACTTATAACGTTCAAATTGATGTGCCACCGATTGGAATTTAATATTACAACTTTTATTCTCTACCAAGATAAATCTTCAAAACAAAACATTTAAAGAAAACATGTCGATAGAACGACATTAATCAGGAAGGACAAAACAATTTCTAGGCTAAAGAAAGAATTCAGAAAGAACGATATACCACCTTTTATAGAGGAAACAAAACACAGATGTATTTCCTACATATGAGAGCTCGATATGAAAAGAGAATGAGTTCAAATTAGGAAAATGAAATAAAAGAATATATTTCATTTTTTCATGGCTCAGGAATCAGATCTCTTGTTTGTAAAGGATCAAATGATCATGAAACGAAAGTTGACGGACAACGTCGGTGGGTTAAATTTCCGATTAATGGCTGTGTCATTACCACGAGGACATAGGCCATTTCACCGTTTATGTATGCTAATGAGACCTACTTCAATCAGTGCTAAATATTTTCAAAGTATGACACAATTTATATTCCTGGGATTTCAGATATCGTCGGTTCACATGAAAAGTGACACAATTCAAAATATTTATTTAAATTTTGGGTTCTTTCCTTTACCTTTACTTAATTGTTTTTCATACTCTTTCATTTTCCGAAATTAAAATTTTAGCGCCTTTAATTACTTAATAATTAATCTATTTAACTGGATACCATAGAACAAAATTATTGTAGTTTACATGTTTACACAAAATATGATTGTTTATTATAAATTTTAGAAAATTAGCGAGGCGAAGAAAAACTACACACAAAAAAGTATTTTTTCGACATCATTTTATCAAGCTGAGATTAAATGTTTTCAAGTCTTAGGCCAAGATTACATTTAATAAAATCACTATGCAGTTAATCTGTGAATATTATTCTGAATGATGCATGAGAAAAATATTAAAAAATTATTTAAAAAAACAACAACTGAATGGCATTGTATAAGACATTCTGTTCCATTTCCATTTATGAAGATTTCAATGTCTAAAGTATGTAATTACATTTCTCCAAAAGTTTTAAGAGAAAAACCTTGTGGTAAACCTATAGTGGTGAACCATTCATAGGTCTCCGAGAAATGTCGGTAAATTCTTTTCATGTAAGAACATCCATAACTGTGATTCAGTCAGCCTCTGGGTAAAGGAAGCAATTGAAGACGTAACATTTCTTACGCCGAGTGCGCTCAGGGAAGAGGGGCCCCAACGGTGCTGGCGGCGTCGCGCACGCCCCTCGGCCCCTTGGCCCTCGGGGTCCAGTTAGCCGAAATCGCGGCGCGTGGTTTTGTGTCCGTCCGCCGCTTTCCCACGTGTGGGAGTCATTTGGTGGGAGAGGCCGCGAGGCTCTGTTGCTGACAAACGAGGCGACGCAGCGCGGCGCGGCGCGGCGGCGTTCGCTCAACCCCCGACTACAGCTTTGTGCTGGGCATAACGGACGGGGCCGGGCGTAGGTTTTGTGCCCCGTGCGGTCATCGTGGGAGATGAAATGTGAAAAACAGGTGTGCCAAATGGTGAGAGAACTCTATTGAGAGAGCAGGGACTTCCGTTCGTCTTAAGGAATTTTTCGTACCTCTTGGAATCAGAGGGAATAACAGTTCCGGGCTTATACAGTCAAAAGAGTCACGCTTCGATGTGTCCTATGAGGTTGTAATAATTTTTAATAAATCAACTATAATTATTTCCTTCCGCTGAGCAATACCATCGTAACTGTTGGCTTTTACATGTATTTCTTGAAGCTTAATTCCCATTTCTTTACCAGAATTGTATAAAACTGAATGTTTATGTACCGGGTGTCAGTTAAATTAATGACGTGCGCCAGGAAAGTCTCTCTCACCGAGCAGAATCAGGAGCTCTTATTAAAAATTGCATTTATGTCGGCAGCAACTAGAAGTTCACTGGAAAACAATTGAAGGAGGAACACTTCCAGCATCTGCTGTGATTGTGGTGAGTATGCAATTTACGTTTTCATTTGTTAGAATCTGCAATTCGTGCTACCAACATAATTTTTGTTGCTAGCACTCTCACCAGCCACTAGTGCGGAGATTTTGTACGTCAGCATCGCTATATTTACTCATTTAAATATTATAATCATTGAAGAGAAATTATTTAAGCCAAAAGTCTAGTAACTACAAAACTTTTACCACTGACTCACATTAGAATAATGTTTGCAGCATAACACTCCCGACAAGCAATAAGTTGTAACACGATCGAGGTAAAAGTATAACAGATTAGCAATCGCGAAAAATAGAGTAAAAATTTCAACGAGTGACACATAGGATCAAGAAATAAAGAAGTTCTTTAACGATCATTTTCAGTATTCCTCGAAATCATTCCTGTCCTCGCTGACTTGGGAACTGTTTCCCACCCTTGGCGCTAATGGCGGGCGCAGTCTTTTACAGAGGAAGCGCGAGTGGTCTAGTTGCTTTATTGCTGCTTGTGCAGCGCGACGCTCGGAAGGCGAGCGGTCGCCGTTCGACCCCCTTCCGGCCCGGAGGCCCCGTCCCACGCCCGCCCAGCGCCACGCACCGCTCGCCGCTCCCACCGGAAGCAGTTGCCGGAAGGATAGCCGCGCTGCCCACGCTCTCACTGCAGGCGCCGCTGCCGCCGCCCCCGTAGCCCACTTGCTGCGGCGACTAGAGGCATCTGTCCTACCATTAGCATTGCTTGACATTTCATGCGTTGGGAGAGTTATCCTGTCCGGAACTTCAATTTTTGAAATTGAATATGATATTACTACAAAACAAAACAAACTTGTTACACGCTGGCCCGGTGGCCGAGATCGCTAAAGCAATAGTGTCGTAGCGATTTCGGACCGAAGGGTCGCGGGTTCGAGTCCCGCCTCGGGCATGGTTGTATTTGTAGTCGTCCTTTCACCCCTTTATCACCACCATATCGTTTCATCTTCACAGTTACCGTAATGTTATCTCCAATATTGGTCGCTAATAACCTACATGTTGATGCAACGTTAAATTTTAAAAAAATACCTAGTTACACGAAACCTGCTTTGTAACGACGTTTAATTAAAATTGAAAGCAGTAAATTATGTTGATCACAGAAACCACATTACGAAGACCCCTGCATCATTTTCTGCTGTCTCTATGACTTTGATACTGGAAAGAAGATCAAAATATTAACTGTTGGAGATAGTAATGTTTATTCCTTGTATTAAAGAATATTCTTTCTTTCCATGAAAACGTATGTGCTATTACAAGATGAATATGATGTGCATGGTAATACAAATATCCATCTCACATTTTGAGAAAAAATATTTTAATAGTGGCAACAACCGCAAAAAAATTGTCGGCAAACCTCCCACAACTTCCTAAAAAAATGAAATCTGATGGCTCTATGAAAATTTGCGGAGTCATCAAAGTTGCGGGTCAAGCGAACACGTCTGGTTCCGCAAAGAACTCTATAGCGTCGATAGAGTACTTGGGGGAGGAGGAGACTCGTGTCGGAGCGTGACATTCTCTTGTACACTTACAATTTGTCACATCTTTAGGATTTACAGTTCCTACGTTCGAAGCCCCATCAAAGAGTTGTGGAATTTTCCCCCTCAAAATGTGTTTGCGAACGTATTCGTATCCTTGGTGTTCCACCTGTTTCACTGGTGTCTCATTCCATAATAGTTCCTTCATCATTATCTATATTTCAAAATCGTTTAACTATTTGAACGTCCCTTCCCCGTTCTAGAATAAGACGAATTGACTCAGCAATGCACAAACAAACGGTTTTTTTGTGACACGGGCGATTATGCGCTACAAACGCAGAGTTAATCAGCCACGGACATCTCAACAATAATATATTCAATTGCACTGAATGAATGCTTCTTGAAGTATCAAATATTTCAAATTTTCGTTTTTTTTATAGTAAAGAGGTGCTTGTTAAAAACACACAATTCAGCACAAACTCGAATAAACGTGCTCAATAGCGGTATGGACTGAGAGGGTGTAGGTAGGTATACTCAGGCAACTACTGAAAGCCCCCAACCTGATCAATCACATTTGAACAGCCTAACGGTAGAAAAACCAATTTAGGTGAAAAGCTCTCCAACCAATCGCCCTGAGACTGTTCCGCGTGACAGCATAGCGATATGGCCGTCGCCAACGGAGCTGCTTGAGTCGCAACCTCTCGGCGACCCCGCCCCCCCGAAGCACCGCCGCCACCCGATCTCCTATCATTACCGATCCCGTTCCCGAACCCCTTGCGACCCCCCGCGTCCGCTACCCTCGATTCCTCCGCGCCTATCGATTCCGAGTCCCTTTGTTCTGTCGCCGTCGCCGGCGCCTCCCCCGGCAGAGGCACGGAGCGGTCCACCGCAGGCAGCCCCGTGCCACTTTCCGGCGACGACGCCGGCGGACGTGAGGTCCCCCGATAGCATCGGGCGGTGGGAAGGCGCGGCTCTCCCTGCCCTCCCCCGCGCCACGCCACGCCCCTCCGCCCCCTCAGACCACAACCGCTGCGAAAGCTTAGCGACATTAACTCACATTCCATTCGAATTAGCTAGTATGATCTATGCTAATACAATAAAACCCACTAATTATATGACAAAATCTTTAAAATGTCTACATTAAAGTTGAAAACTGAAAATAAAATCATTTAAATTTTGTATTCTCTTTATCATTGATCGTTAGGTATATATGGTTCTCTATTTGACTGGTTCCATAATAACTAATCTGACAGAGTTCAATTTTTAAAATGTATCCCTTTTATCACACCACCTAATAATACATTGATGGATGTACCCCAACGCTCCCATTTAGTTCCCCTTATCATTACTTAATGCATTTCAAGAATACTTTTCTGTTTTCTGACAAAAATGTTATCTTAAATTTGTAAAGACACTAGATAGATGTAGAACCTTAAATACGCATGTGTTATTACTAGATAAATTTACAGTATCTGCGTGAGAACGATAATACAATACAAGAGGCTTGATATGAAATTCCACATGCAAATGCCAGTTACGTATATGACGCCTGTAATTTGCATTTATTCTTCCGACCGGTTTTCAAATAACTCATTCATTTTATTTATAGAAATTTTATTTTAGCGCGAAATTAAATTGGAAAATACCATAAATGATATCAAATTCATTTCATCACCAGATATGATACGCAGGAAGTGGTGTTATTTCTTGTTTTACTCTATTGTTATCTTTCTTTTGAAAGAACTTTTCCTTGGAGTGCAATTTAAAAATTGAAGAAATTATTAATAGCTGACAAAGTACTAATAAAACGGCAAACAAAAGTATGAACGCATAAAACTAAAATCATTAAATTAATTAAAAACGAATTAAAATAAAACTCTTACATTCCCAATTTATTTGAAGCACTGTTAAATCATTTTTGCCATTGGCGTATATTTCCTCGCTGTCACCTCTCTCGCTGAGTGAATATCATATTTCTTTTGTGACATCACCATTCCCTTTCCCGACTCTTATCATTTTCTCCCATTCCCAGACACCACGCATGTTATCCCCGTTAAAGATACTTATCCAATGCTTATGTTCTCTCCATTAGAGATGCCTCTCGACACCTGTGCCATCGTTCTCTCTTTTTCCCCGTTCATGTTGGTTCCCTCTAGGTTCATACCTCCATTGTTCCGCGTCTCAACTGTCACGTCGACGGGGTTCACTCCCCCCTCCCTTGCCAGTTAGACGCCGCGCCGCCGCGGCGCCCCCACCGCTAGGGTCACTCCTTGACAGCACCCACCCACTCCCTCGCGAGCCGTTAGATGCTTCGCATCAACTCCCGCGCGCACAATGGCGAATAAATCTCGCGGCGAGGCGAGACGCCGCGTTTTCCTTCAAAACCTCTCTAAATGACGAAGGTCCGTTCCGCACGCGCTCCCGCGCACGCACCGCCACGCATCAGCACGCTCCACCCGTGGCCTTCGCCAGCCGAGTGGCTGCGTATGGAAGTTTCGCCTCCCACGATGCGTTTCTCCCAGAAGCAGGTTTATCTCCCCGCTGGGTGCAGTGCTTCCGGCCTCGTATGCACGCAACGCTTTGCGGCCGCGGCGTTAGCCCTGTTTCCATGCGTGCCGGAAGAGATTTGCCTACATGCTGAGAACAAGGAATACGTGAACAGAAATGCCAACTGATGAAGATCAGTAGAATCGCGGCCACAAGCTCTCTTCGCCAACGTGCAGACCTTGAGAAGTCCTCGCGTAGGTGTCATTGTTATTAACAATCATCCAAATCTAATTAGCACATATATTTCATTCACATACATAAACTTAAACAATTTTCCCACGTAACTAAGTAACAAGGCTCTAGATATTCGTAAATTCTGGATCAGAATAGATTGTAATACATCCATTCGCAATCACTCAACAAAATAATTTAACTTATTAATCGTATATATGATCCTAGTGAGGAACTTCGACATTATATTAATATACTGACGACTTGTGATGATTCAGTGCCTCCTATGTTCCCCCTTGTTACAGATCCTTATACTTCAACTACCCCATTAATCTTCAGGTACGAAGTTCTCGTGTTCGTTCCCCCCACAGCAAAGCTCACATATCCACGACGATCTGGCGAACGGAACGAAAAAAATATTTAAGACATTACCAAAATGAATTTGATTCAGAAAAATATTGTGTTACTAATAAATATTTATGACGTTGAATATTTCTTCAGAGTGGAATGATATCTCCAAGAGTGAACGTGTTTTTACTGATTCCATTCAAACGTGAGTTTTCATAATCGTATCATTAAGAGCATGCAGGAATGTCATCACAATGCGACCACTAACACAATTTCCCCCGTATAAATGTAATGAAATTATGATTACAAAGAATTTTCTCCGCTACAGAATACGTGATATGAATCATTGTGACGAATCATTGTTACTGAATACGTGATATGATCATTGTTAATTGGAAGATATACCCTATCACTATCATAGATTTTCGAATTATCCATCAATATTCGAAGTGAAATTGCATTAGATTACTCTCATTTTTGCACAAACTCGTGAACTCTCCAGAACGATACCAGTTTTTTTGGTGGCCTGATATCCACGAAGGTCAGTCAAATGAAAACAAGACAGACGAGAAATAAATAAGCTGTTTATTATTTCAAAAGAATTGTCATAACTATTATAAATTTATCCCACTGTAAGACAAACTAGCCAATGTCTTGAGAGAAAAATGTTTGCAGTTGCCTACGGAACAATCATTGTACCCAGGCGTGCCCCTCGTCGTCCGAAGCAAACCGACGGGAGAGGAAACGATATTCTTAAATGGGATACCGTTTCAGGTGCTGCAGTGGAGTCGACATTGTTTATCTGTTGAACTTGTGATTCTCCGTCAAGCTGTGAGGAACCTACTACGCAGCGATTTTCCGGACCTTCAGATGCTCTGTCAAGATGGCGAGGGGGGTACCATGACTAATGCTCAACATCAGCCGAATATCTTCCACAGTCCTCCGTCGGACACTTCACATACCTTTGAGAAAGAATTTTCTTTTCATATCCATCATCATAGTGATAGCGACACCAATCTTAGCAATATTTTTCAGGAATATTAAACTGCATAATTTAAAAAATATGCATAAAAATTATAAAACGCACCGAGTATAAAAAAGGTTTTTGTTATAATAGATCTTGTATTATTAAGCAACTGTTTGAAAAAAGTTTGTTGGGTTTTGTTATTGTTTGTGTATTAAGATCCCAGAATCCAGGTGGGATTGTAAATGATGTTAAAAATCTTCACCCGTTTGCAATTAATTATTATGAATATTTTTAGAGAGTATTGAATATTGTAGTTTTCATTTCTTAGTTTTACAAAGCATTTTTGAAATAACTACTAGTATTATCTATTATACGATTTTGAGACATTCAACAATGCCAAAGATAAATGGGATTAAATACACATGGTTACATTACATACATTACATAATTTCTTATTATCCTTGAATTTTTCCGAGAGTATATAAAAAAATTGATTGTAGATTCTATAAGAAAATGAGCATGCAAAGCCACGACCTTGACCCTCAAGAAATCCAATTCCCCCGCTCTGCATTGGACGGGGTGGGCGAGCGGGGAGGGGGGGGCGCTCGCCCTAAACGGCCGCTTGCCGCGCGTCGCGTGCGTTGGTTGCGTGCCGAGGGCGAAACCGTGCGACACGGTCGTGCTGCCGCCGCCGCCGCCCCGCCCCCTCTGCCCGTCGGCGCTGGCGCCAGGCCTTCTTTTCGGGTGAAACCAGCGGACGCCACGTGGGAAGACGCCCGCGCGGCGCTTCGGCTTCTGAAACGCGCTTTGTTCTGATGACGCCTGACAAAGCACGGGGCATTTGCAATCGTCTCATGCTTTGCACAAAGCAGGAGCTATGTCCAAACGGAATTTCGTTCAAGCTGTCCCACATGGACGTGATTGCTTCAATTTTTTATAACCTTTTTTATACAACCTTTAATATTTAGACATATTCATTATCGTGTTTTATATTTCAGTTTTAATAGCATATTTAAGTGAGAAGGGAATTGGAAGCAATATTTTTTTTTAAATTCTTGGTCAAATACATTAACATACGTTTACATTGCAAGAGACATGCGACAGAAATAAAAAAAAATTGCTGTACGAAAATTTTTATTTTTCCCTCTTAAAACATACAATTGATGAAACAAACATTTGTCTCTTCTTCACATTAAACCATTAGATGTTACACATATTCTTAGAGTTAAAAAGAGTGCTATTGAAAAGGTAAAACTACGTGGTGACAGAAAATAAAAATAAAAATTTAGAGGGGTAGTACCCGAATTAATGTTATTTTCTTGTGATTTATTTCAGTATTCTTATGTGATTGGATTAAATCTGAGGATTCTCAGGATAATAAATTTCTAGCAACAAGTACATTAGAGGAGATGGAACTTGTCTAAATTCATCTTCCCTTAATTTACACATTATAATGTTTCTCCATTATCAGCATCTTTCAGCTCAGTTCAGCTCAGTTCAGCATCTTTTATTTTACGTGATATGTGAAACGGTTAAAGCTTTATACAATTCAAGTCGAAAACTGAACGTAATGTAAGCAGGCGTAATCGAGAAATGGATTCTTGCCGTACATATTTTTTATCTTTAAAACCCTCTCGCTCTCTTGCGCGTATGTTCAATGCTGAATAATGGTTATTATACTGATGCTGTTTGTTCTATGAACAGTCAATATTTTTCTTCTTTACTCTTATTTTGTTTCACACGCATATTTCAACGGAGCTTAATCTATGTTATACTTGGATCTTAACATCCGTAGCAACGCTAGTTTCTCTTTAAAGCGTTTTAATTCTAATTGTAGTGTCCCATTGCTTAATTACTCCTCCGCGTGAAAAAATCCTTTCACACTCCGTTGAGGGCGTACGTGGCGAGCTTCCTTCGGGGCGAGCGCAGCGTGTCGCGTGTGTTCTCTGCGCGACGCGTGACATGTGTAGCGCGCGAGCGATCCCCGAGCGAGGGGGCGTTTCCCGACGCCGCCGAGTCTTCCCACGTGGGCGCTGAGCGTAGAGTGCTGGCTGGCTCCCGCGGGTTCCCACGTGCTCCCGCGGCGCTGTTCGCGAGCGCCAACGCCCCCTCCGCGTCCCCTCCGCGGGCGAAAGCGCGTCCTCCCACGCCGCCCCGTGACCAGCGGCCCCGCCCCTCCGCCACTCGCAGCCTCCGAATCAAC